>VZTO01019357.1:0-20394 GCA_013400615.1 Syrrhaptes paradoxus | reverse complement strand
TTCCTGGACCCTACCAGCGTGGAGAAAGCACAGATTCTTTTTGTGGAGATTAATTGCTGTTTGGGAAGACAACTGAAAATGAAAATTGTGAGGTTTAGAGCATTTTTATTTTCATTGCTGCTATTACTAACTCCAGTTGTGCAGTCTGCAAGTAAAATGGTGAATTCTCAGGGAATTTGTCAGGAGGAAGGACTCGCAGATTGCACCTGAAACGTAGTTTATAGGAAAGGAAATATGTATAGTGTTTCCTATTTGTCACCTGGCATGGTTCTGCCTACGCCATACATATTCTGCAAAATTAGTCATGCTGTTGTTCTGATCCTGTGACATGTGGCCCCAGAGGTACCTTTCTGAGTTTTTAGCCTATTGGAAATTTCACATGAGCCAAGATTAAGCACCAGACAAAATAAGAAAATGCTTATTCTGAATGATTGATCTAAGAACTACTGGCTCCTTCTGTGTTGACAGTAAGCACTGTTCTCATATATGACTTTGTACTTCAAGAGAGAAGCCAGGATACCCATCCTTGAATATAAATGTTGTTATATAAAAAAATATTATGAAATATCTAGATTTTTTCCAATATTCTATGGTATTTTTAATCAAAGCAACGAACTGAAATTAATAGAATGTTGTGTAATATTTTGACCCTTTTTATTCAGTCAGGAGAATTAATGCAACTCTTCAGTGCTGTCTTTATCCTACTAATGGAGATTTTTCTTTAAAATTTATGGTTCAGATATTTGCTCAGTTTTGATTAACTTAAGCCCTTATTCTTTCTTGATGCTCACGCAATGCACTTACAACAAGCTCCTTGACTGAAACCTGTCTTGACACACTTGTGGAGGCTTATGCTTTTCACTGCCTTGGCTGTGCTTACTCTATGTAAGCTCCTGAAGAGAATCGTTTGCAAGCTTGCCTCTTTACCTTGTAATTAGATGCATAAAATACATTTAATGACCTCTTATCTAGAAATCCTGCTGTATTCCATGGAAGCTCAAGGTGCACTTAAAGATGCTTGAGGTCACAAAGCACTGATTTTGTAGCTTAACTGAGTTGTTCAAACATGAGAATTTTAGCCCTTCACTGTGAGGGACTTTTACAGAGTGACCTGGGCTGAGCATGCCAAGGTAGGCTGTTTGCTTCGGAGCTGTAACCACAGACAGAAGATTATTTTCTCAGAGCATTACCAAAATTTTATTTGAAACACATTCAAATCTTTTCATGGAAAGTTTCATCCGTTAACTCAGTTTGTAAATTGTTAAGCCCTACAACTTGTTAATCTTTTTCCTCCCTTAATTTTTTGTTTCTTCAAAGCAGTAGTTACAGACTGGAATGTGCAAAGTGCTGAGCACTGTATTCCCCATCAAGCAAACCTCTTAATGTTAATCATGCTCTGAAAAATGCTGCCAGATTGGAGCTAAATCTCTGCACATCCTCTGTATTTCTCCAGCTGGGCGCCTTTTTCATTCCTGTGGATGGATGGATGTGCTGCTAAGACACTGAGCTTGGGCTGGGGGGATTCAAAGTCCAGTTTGATCTGCTACAGCCTCATTTAATCATGGCTTAATTTAAAAAATGGAGATGATAAATATTTTGTCATTTTGATTCTGAACTCTTGGGATGGCATTAATTTTTTAGCCATATAAGAACATTAAGACCTTATTTTCAGATCTTACGGAGTGCAGTAAATAACGTTGTCGCTTGGGGGGCAGACATTTAACCCCTGGGCTGCCTCTGATTAGGATTCTTATTACCCAACTTTGGAGCAGAAATGTCTTGGGAGGGCTTCTTCTCACTGGCTTTGTACAGCACTGTGTAATTGCATAGAGAATAGTATTGATCCTTCAGGTTAAGATTTTATTCAAAGCCTTGTATTTCCAGATACATAAAAGAAGGGTGAATTTCAGATTGTCTTTACAAGCCTTCATTTTCAGAAACACAATGTTTTAGACCTTTTGAAAGATTAATTCAAATAGTGAACATTCATTATGTCTACATTTTAAAGTGCCAGTTTTCAGCATCTGCTTGAGTGAAAGTATATCTCACTTTTTCTCTCTACCTTTGTTATTGCCATAATTGTAGGGTACCATCTCTTTTTTTGCAATTTTGTATATTATCTCTGTACAGTTCTTCCCAGTTGAGCTGCATATTGCCCCTTTCTCATTCGTTTCATTAAACACTAAATCAATGAACTTTAAGCACACCAAGGTTAGTAACGTGGCAAAGTATTAATCCATTAAACATCCAGACAGTAAATCTAATACCTATCTCTTTTGAAGAGGTTATAATATGCCATACAATTAATTATCTGGAACTTGGATACACTTAATTTCTGTGAACTGCAAAGTGGAATTATTAGTAGAAAACATTATACCTTCATTGTGAGAAGGAAGGCAATAGATTTTTAAGGCTTAAAAGCCTTTTAGCGATCTCCGATGTGGATGTAGCTTACAGCACCTTCTGTGCAATGTTTGTGCTTGTAAAGGCAAGCTTGTGTCAACTGTTCTGACAAAAGAGATTTACACTCACTGTGTTGCTTATCTCTCTGCCAGTGTTTCTACCTATAGGCTAATCTGTTCTTCTCAGGCTCTTCACAAACTCTGCCTCCTTTTCAGGCAAAAATCTGATAAGCGTCATGTGAAGCAGCAGACTGCTAACCTGATGATGAATGAATGAAGGCTGGAGGGCAGAACTGAATTACCTTTCTGTTGGCTGCTCTTTCTGGAGTTGCTTCTTCATCACCAACAGAAGTCAGTGGTAAGAGGCTGAAAGACATCTCTGTGCTTTGCTAATACATCTGGCAGCAGGTGTATTAGTGTAAAAAAAACCCCAGAGTTTGTTTGTGTGTGTGTATATAAATAAATCTGTGCTAATTTTAGGAGCCCTTTTTAAACTTCCATGAGATGGTGCAGAATTTTGCAGTTGCATATGATACTGTTGGTCATGCTTAAGCTGTTGTCCTTTTGGTGTTAGGCACATTTGTGTTTATATTACTGAAGAAAAATGGGGAAAATAGATCATGGAAGTATGGGCCCATCTTAACTAGGTCACAAAGCTATTACTCTGCAGTATACCCAGGATACTGTGGCAGTAGCGCTTGGTGGGTAATATAACCACCGGAAGGGTTAGGACAAAGCCTGTAGGAGATGTTGTTTTAAAAGAACCCCACATGGGTTCTCCTTTGCTGTTTGCTTATTGTTCATTCACAGAAATTGTTAGGGCATGTATAATACAAATATCCACAAATACCGATATATGAAGTCAAGATTACTAAAATTATCAAATAATTTACATTAAAATACATAAATTAATATTGTTGCAGATGAAACATGAAAGGACTCTCTGTTCTTATTAGATTTTTCTGTCATATGCTGCAGTCTCTGTGAACATCCTAAAAGAGAAAATGGCTTCTTTTTGTTTTGATTATACCCTTTTGGAGAGGGTTTTACAAAGCTAAAAGAATAATTTCAATGTTTTGTTATCCTATTTCATTTCAGAATGTATATCCCAGCTTTTCTCTTATTTAAGTTTCCAGTAAATCTCTTTTCATTTTTTTTCAAAGGAGGTGTCCATAAATCATTTGAAAACAACATAATAAAGGGCAGTGTTGCCTGTGACATCTCTTACACGTGTATCCAGCTGTTCTGTTGTCTTTCCTTGTTATCATCCTTCACCAGATGATAACAGAATAATTCTGGAGATACTGATCATTTGATTAATTGGAGGGTGAGGTTTTTTTGTTGCTTTTCTAAGGTCCTGGTTTGTGATGGCAATTGCAAGCAGTGCTAATATAATACATCTTTTATGGTCTTAATGATGTAGGTTTTTCTTTGCTACACAGAATTAAAATTCATGAGGTAATGGGTTCGGAGATATTAGAATAAGGTCCCTGTGCAGAAATGTTATAAACTGCAATATGATTAATAGAACAGCAAGTCTTTGAAGTTAACTTTTGTGCTTTATATGGCCATTTAATGATAACTTTTAAATATAAGTGCAGCTGGCTGAGAGCAGTCTGTTTCTAAAACAAAAGCATCACTTTTAAAACAGATCCTAAACTGTTATAATTATGGATAAGAATAATTGATTTTGCCTTTAATAAATCATTATGAATCTATAAAAGTCTCATGCTGAACGTCCTGTGATAACGTTTGTTGAAAAGGTAACATGTACTGTGTGAACTCCTGTGATTTTCCCAAACCTGACAGTATTTTCCCCAAAACAATTAAGATTTTAATAGTATGAAATATAGTGAATACTGCAAAATTCACTGGGTCTTGTCCATGTTCTAGTGTATCTACTAAAATGGGATTAGACACCTCTTAGTGCTCTTTGGTTCTGATATATTTAGCATTGTGGCAGATGATGTGGTTAACAAGGACGAACCAGGCAGCAATTAGTTATCAGCAGTTAAGTGCAACATCACAACCTTTCTTTTCACTGAAAATGTGGGGTAAAGAAACAGTCCATTACCCTTCTGAATAGTCACCTCTTGATGTGACTGGTTTCTAGGTTTCACGTGTTTCCGAAACAGAGAACCCTGCTTAATCTGATTTCTATTTCTCGCACTGAGACTGTAGGAACTGCTCTCAACCTCAGAGTATTTGTTGGGCATCCTAAAACCAGGAGAGAATCATCCACCACGGACTTGTTCCTTATCAAAGATTTCACAGTGCATCCTGCCCCCAAAGCCTACAGGTCCATTGGCCCAGGCATCTCCTTGGGGAATTTTCTAGGCTGGGGAGTCTCTAGGCTGATGGTTTAACCTGACTAGTAATGACAAAAGAGAACAGAAAGAATGCAGTTAAATATACCTCTGTGCCACAAAAGCATTTTGCTTAAAGCATTGAGAATTATACATCTTTGAAAACAGCATTTAATGAGGCTCTCTGGTCTTTATCCCTCATTTCCTGAGTGCCTGGGCAGCATCTCACCTCTGCATCCTTCTGACATGTGGCAATGGTGAGCTCTTCTAGCTCAGGTTGGACTCTTACACGTAAGCAGGCCTCTGTCTCTCTTACATACTGCTCTGGATAGTTCCAGCCATTTCCTACCTCATTTTCGCGTGGGGAAAGCAGAAGAATTAGAGTAATTTAAAGTAACTGATGGATCTCAGCTGCTCTTAAAAATAGTCCTTCTGTGTCCGGTAGCTTTTCTGAGCTGGGTAGCCACCTGGAAGGCAGTTCAGTAGGCTCCCTTCTGGCAAACTTAGCCATTTGCCATATAATGCAGATGTATTTTAGTTTCATTTATTTGAAGTTTTTGTTTTGTTTATTCTGAAGGCCTAAAGTAAGTAAAGCAAGTTTCATTTTGGCATGCATATTTTAGCTGATCCAAACTTCAAACTGTCTAGTTGTCAGATGTCATATAGTGCCATTTCTGTACATGTGTTAAATAGCCCCAGTTCTGTATATGTGACAGGCTTATAGTAGGAGAGGGAATAAAACTAAGCCAGTCAGATTATTTTTAAATGCTGCTAGGACAGCTGAATGTGTTGTCCAGCTTGTCACAGCCTAGAGTAGAGCCTGGCTTGTTCCTGCTTTTTGAAGTCGTGTGTATGTGTGAAGGGTGGGAGAGCTGGGACTGTTGCTGGAGGCAACCTCTCCCACCAGCAGACTTTGCTTGATATTCCTTATTTCTCCCTTGTCTGGTGCAGGAAGAGCCTGGCTTAGCAATGCTTTGAGCCTTTCCAGGAGCACTGAACATTGTGGGAGGTTTCCTGTCTCCCCTTCCTCATCCCCTTCCTTCCTGGGAGCTGTGGGGCTGAGGTTCACCTGGCCCTTCAAGGATGCTGGGAGATTAAAATATGGAGCACCTCCCAGAATTAATGAAATACCATGTACATGACAGTCAAAGGAAGTGTGCAAGTCACGCGTAGGCCAGCCTCTGTTAGCAGAGCTCTACATTTTACGTGAAAGGAATTGCATGAGCAGCTCACAGTGCATTATGTACTGTGCACCAAAGCAACCTGGTATCTCCATCAGCCACTGACTTGTTCGTGTTAGTTCAACACTAAGATTAAAGTTAGATCAGTGTCCTTATTGCTCCTAAAAGAGCCTCATGTTTTCCTATTTTTTTTCCTTTAACTTTCTTTTTAAGTGTACTTAACTGAAGTTTTCACTTTTATGACTACTTGCCAGTGTCAAAAGCCAGGCAAATATGAGGCATGATGCTAGTGAAGGCAGTTTGCTGTGCTAGAGTAACATGGTTAAAAGAACATAAAGTTTTAAAAGAAATAATAGCACATCTTCCTTGTAGGAGAAAGAAAAAAAAAAGACCCAAGCCAAAAAACACACTCATATGACAATAAATGAGATTTGTGCCTGGAAATACCTTTTATCTTCCCCACAGAGATCTCTCTCAATTCTTTCTGAGGAGTAATAGATTTAAATTGATCGAGGACAACTTCACTAATGATACAATCAAACTTGCATCTGCACTCCGTGTTTCTCAGCTGAACTAATTTGAATGCAGAATAGGAATCAAAGAAGTTGCTGTGGTGCATAGGAGAGAACAAATACAGTTTTAATCTTATTTGCATTGTGGGTATTTTTAGTTACTGATTTAATCGATACGCAGTTTGGAGCAAAATGACATATTCTGTGACGTTTCGCAAGTCAGATTCTTCTGTTGTAATTTCTAACCTCAGTTTTAAATACTGTCAGCATCATCTAGAATTAAAAAAAAAAAAAAGAGGAGCAACTCATCACCATGCCAATTGAACAAAAACTGCAGTATGATTTAAATACCTATAGCTTCATCATTTACCCAGTTTTATGCCTTCATTTTGCTAAGCATAAGGTTGGTGATTAAACTGGTGCATAATTATTAGCAACAGAAAGACTGTTGTCAGATCTCACAGTTCTCTGACCAGGTGCAGGCTTCTTGGATTCAGTTGGAGCCTGCCTGTCAGTTTTATGAACAATCCAGCAGAATAAGTGACTGATTTCCTGTTATCATCGCAGAGGCAGTTTTCAGCAGATTGTCACAGTAAACCCCCATTTCTGAATAGTGTGATGAACATTCTGATGTTTTCAAAAGCAATTTTTTTTATATATAGACATGTGTATAAATTGTGAGTGTAAAAGCATTAGCAATCTGATCCTGGTATCTGTCTCTCTATCTCCTTATATGTATCCTTTTATTAATATCCATCTATTTCATTCTAATGTCAAAGTCAGTCAAACACTTTGTGATAATGCAAGCTGAACGGAAGTGTGGCCTGCTAAATTAATCCGGTGTGATGAGGACTTCAAAAGAGTAAGTTTCTTTGCTCTGTTTCTTCAGCACACTTTCATGTTCAAAACCTGGATGGCTGGTTTATCTTTGTCCAAATCCCGAGTTTAGGCAGCATAACGTAGGCTGTGTGTTGAAAGAGCAATGAGTTTTTGCATCAAGAGCAGGAGTGCTGAGGACAGAGGTGCAGTGTGATGGCAAGGCACGTCCCTGGGCTCAGGGTCTCGCCTCTTTGAACGCTGCCCATGGTCCACCTTGGCTGGGGGGTGCAGGAGCCATGCTTTGTGGGTGCAGCACCGTACCCAAACAAATATGGAGCATCATGACTTTGGTGTAGCAGGTGCACAGAGTTATCTGACTTTTGATCTGGAGCTGCTTCGCATCCTGCTGGTTGGGATCAGACAGCCCTTGCCCTGGAGAGTGGCAGCTAGAGTGGAAAACTGCATACAGCTGGGTGACCAGACAGCTAAGAGAGGTTTCAAGCTGGTAACCTTGGTTTGGACAAACTGTTTTTAGAGGATAAGACTGTTTTTCTTTCTTCAGTGTACCCTCGCTTTTGCCACTTTATCAATGCAATATGCTACGTAGATTTGCTAGATCAATCTAAATACATGTATAGAGTGAGCATCCAAGCTAAAAATAAAGACTGTTCAGGGAGAAGAGAAACATTTTGTCAATGTGCTTTTAAAGTGTTATTCTGCAGGATAAAAGGTACCGTGTTGGAAAAAGCAATCCACAAACATTGTTTTCCTCTTTCACTATATTGTACTGTAAATTTGTAAGTGGACTTGATGTTTCCATGTCTCCTTAAAAATACTCATCTGCTGTACAAATACTGGAGCTGAATTGATGCTGAAGCTTTCGAGCACATCCTATTTGCCTGTGAAATAGAAACAACTAACCAGAAACTCATACACAATAATTATACACTAACAAGCCTCTTTATTCTTCATCTTTCAAAATATGTGCCCTATTACTTGCAATTTTATAAACACAACAGTAAATAACTTTGAATGTTTTAAAGATAGGTCTTAAAAACAGTGTGATTTCACTTAATACATATATACAATGGGATGAAAGAGTGGGCCACCTTCTCCATCACTGGAGGGAAGCGCAGCCCTCGCAAAGATGAGTAAGACCCTACACAAGAACTAAGTCCTTGAAGTGGTGGTGAAGAACACGTTTGTACTGAAACAAATGGATTGAGATGTAAAGACAACTTTAAATATTGATAAAAAGGGAGGGAAAAGTTAAAAATTAGAGATTTATGAAATGGATTAATTTTTTATTAACAATGACTTAGATTCTGATCAAGGTAATTTTAAAATTCAAATTTATTGTTCAGCCTAAATTTTGCTTGAAAAACAACATCACATTGTTAGTTTTGTGGCATTGTGTGAACTTCACAACGTTTTAACTGCCTGTACTATTGGAAATTAATATTTGCATTTAAACAAGGCTTTCCTCCCTGATAGGAACAGGAAACCTTTCCAGTAAGAGTGGTTTTGCAGAGCTATAGCCCTTTGTAAGTCCCAAGAGTCTTTGCAAGCCCAAAAGAAATTCAGTCACAAAAATAGGACTTGCACCTGGATCTGGAGCTGGAAGCTTAGAAATGGGTTTCATGTAGGAATAACTGTTTGAAAAGAAATGGCTTTAGCACCTTGTTAAGGGAAATATATGTCAGCTACTATTTCTACTTCAGCCTCTTAGGAACAAAAAGATGAAAGAGCAAGTACTCTGGGAGCAGGGAGAGATTTATACCTTCTGATGTTCTCCTAAATGCTCATGTTTGTAGTGCTTCACAATTTTTTGTGTAATATCCTTGCAACATCCCTCTGAAGTGGAGAAGAGCCATGACTCTCATTTTACCAATGGGAATCTGAAAACAGAGAAGATAAACTCCTTTGATTCGGATCAAGCAGCTTGCTTGAGGGCATAGAGGAGGTTTGTGGTGAAATGGGGAGGGAAGGCCAGCTGTCTTAAACCCCAGGCTAATGCCCAGGTAGTTGGGCCAGCTTGTCTCCCTGGGAAACTGTTGGATCTGGCTTTTGGCTCTAGTTCATTCATATTGCAGCCAGTAATATCCATCTCTAATGCAGCAGCTTCTCCTGGCCTACACAGAGAAGAGAGGTTCTGAAGAAACTTAAACATTTGAAAAGCCCTGGAAGAGGTTGCCCTGGCATAAGAAGCCTTGTGTCTTGCTCATAGGTGGCTAATCTTCAACATACCTCAATGAAGGGTGTGAAGAAGAGAGAAGTATTGGTTTATTAGAACAATAAGCTGGATGGTCAAGCTTTCTTAAATTCTACCTGAAGCTAGAAGATGATGACCTCAAGGCTAACTTCTCTATAAAGTCATTGGAGAGAGGTGACCATTTAACTTGGGTGGCCCTGACGATCTGCAGAGGTGTGTCTACGTTTCTCTATGTGGTCTTTCTTGATCACTGCATGGCTGGGACAAGGCTCCAGCAGCACAGACATCTCAATGTCTGAGTTAGGTGTCTACATAATTTATGATGCTGGTGATATGTCTTTCCTTTCCCTGGTGTGCTACATAGCTCTCTCTGGGATGCTAACAGGAGAGATGGTAGCAACACGTGGCTGCACATAGCCTCATGGCTGAGACATCCAAACATAGTCAAAATACTTTGGAGTCTCTTATTTGGCTGAGAACTCAAAGTTCAGGTTTCTGATTCTCCTGTCCTCCAGGGTCCATGAACATGAAGCATGGTGTGAACACAGACATTGCACCTTGCCACAAACACTTGCATTACACTGATTGTGAAACTGGAGAAAGTGAAGGGAACATCTTGCACTTGCCCAAGCTGAGAGAGCAAAACCTTCACCTCGGTGTTTCCAGACTTCTGACTGCTGACCAACATCATCTTCCTCATTTTTTTCCAAGCATTGCCTCATATGCTCAAAGAAAATCTGTAAATACTTTAAACCAAGTGTTGAAAAAATCATACCAGGTGCTTGAGGAAAAATAGCTGACTCTTAACACAAAAATACTATTATTTTTATTTCAAGGTTAGCATTATAAACAGGAGATTTTGGTCATTTCTTGCCTAACAATTTTTTTCCTTGGTTATTCTTTGAGAGAGAAAATGAGGGGAAAGTGGGAAAAGGGAGGGGAAAAAGGAGTTTTGCTGTTGACTTGAACATTTCTAAATAATGTTTTCATTTCTTCCACTTGTTTGCTTCTAGGAAGAAACCGAACAGAAACAATCAACTTATATTTACTGACTTGAGCCAAAACACCAAGATAACTGTACCTGAAAGCAGAAGGGGTGACTTCACACACTTCTGCAGGCAGACATGCCTCCTCCAAGCCAGAATCTATTCCTGACTTCACACCAAGTTTTAAAGAGATGATTAGGGCAACACTTTTATTTCAAATATGTCAGCTATTCAAGGCTAAGCTTGCCCTTTCTAGTGGTATCTTTTTGTGAGGTAGGGCAATACTCACAGGTATTATCAGAGGTTTATTTTCTTCTCATTTTAAGCCAAAAAAGAAAGAAAGAAAAAGAAAAAGAACAAAATACTTTCTCCAAACAAAAAGGCAGGTGTCAATTTTTCTAAAAGACACCATCAAACAAATAAGAAATCCAATTCAGTTTTTATCTTTTAATGCCAGAAAGCAAGTGAGGCTCCATTTGGGTCAAATGTATGAGCTCCCTGACTGGCAGAACTCACATACATATTCGATGGATTTGTAATTTACCCTAGAAACTGACTGGTCTGATTGAAAATAATGATGTCTGACTGTGCAGGGTCAGTGAGTTGCCCTTTGTTAATGCACAGCTAACCAAGATCTACCATGCACAGATGCTGGAAAACCAATTAGCTATTCTAAGAAACATTAGCAGATAAAATGTCCCGATTAATCACACAAAATATGTGTATTCCCTTATTTCTGTAGCTCCTGTTTGAAAATGATCACTGATAGTTCTGAATGAACTCATTTAGCTGCTGAATATCCCAGCAAGGTTTTTTTGGAGCCAGATATAATTTGAATATCATTTGATGTATGAATCCCTAGGAAAGAACATAGCTGTGCATATAAACAGATGTCAAATGTATTTATATGTATGAAATGTGTATGTGTAAGCAACAAACGAGGCTTGCTTAGTCTGCTATATATCATAAAAAGTTGAAGATAATTAAATTAGAATTGCTTCGTTATGCTAATTTGTTTTTTATTAGCAGCTTACTAGAACATTTTACTGTCCAATGTACCGTTTTTTCCCATTATGTTATTAATGCAGACATATTAGTATGCTAATGCATTAGTGTTAAATAATTTAAACAATAGAGTTTTATCCAGCCTTCAGAACACTTGTTAGAGTAAAATTATACTTGTAAGAGGAATTAACTTAATTTTTTTGGTGTTGTTTAACATCTTTGTCAGAGACATGGGCAGTGGGATGGAGTGCACCCTCAGCAAGTTTGCTGATGACACCAAGCTGTGGTGTGGTGGACACGCTGGAGGGAAGGGATGCCATCCAGAGGGACCTGGACAGGCTGGAGAGGTGGGCCCATGCAAACCTCATGAAATTTAACAAAGCCAAGTGCAAGGTCCTGCACGTGGGTCAGGGCAATCCCAATCACAATTACAGGCTGGAAGGAGAATGGATTGAGAGCAGCCCTGAAGAGAAGGACTTGGGGGAGCTGGATGATGAAGAGCTCAGCATGACCCGGCAATGTGCACTGACAGCCCAGAAAGCCAACTGTGTCCTCGGCTGCATCAAAAGAAGCACCTGACCTCGAGGGAGGTGATTCTCCCCCTCTACTCCACTCTCCTGAGACCCCACCTGGAGTACTGCGTCCAGCTCTGGAGCCCTCAGCATAAGAAGGACATGGACCTATTAGAGCGAGTCCAGAGGAGAGCCACAGAGGTGGTCAGAGGGCTGGAGCACCTCCCCTATGAGGACAGGCTGAGAGAGTTGGGGTTGTTCAGCCTGGAGAAGAGAAGGCTCCGAGGAGACTTAATAGCAGCCTTCCAGTACCTGAAGAGGGCTACAGGAGAGATGGGGAAACACTCTTCATCAGGGAGCATAGTGATAGGAGAAGGGGTAATGGTTTTAAGCTGAAAGAACCTAGATTTAGATTAGATATTAGGAAGAAATCTTTTCCTGTGAGGGTGGTGAGGCACTGGAACAGGTTGCCCAGAGAAGCTGTGGATGCCCCATCCCTGGAGGTGTTCAAGGCCAGGCTGGATGAGGCTTTGAGCAACCTGGGCTAGTGGGAGGTGTTCTTGCCCATGGCAGGGGGGTTGGAACTCAGTGATCTCTAAGGTCCCTTCCAACCCAAACCATTCTATTATTCTACAATTCTATGATTCAGTGTGTGGATAGTAAACAATATAGAGTCTCTTATTTTTTTCTCCACAGAATCAATAGGAAGCACATGAGAAATATTTCCCTGAAGTGAAATGACACTCAGTGTTTGGCAAAGCATGTTTGTTTATGCAGCTAAAGGTAAGAGCGATCAAGAAGAATAGGAAGACAAGAGGCTGAAAACCAGCCAAGATAGATCAGAAAGACGCACACGCGCCGCACATCTGATTATGAGGGTCACTTTCAAATAATAATTCTGTCCAGCAAAGACACTCCAGCAAAGTGACTGCCTGTCCTAAAGACGGAACGTATCTATTTACTGTTTATCCACATAAAAACCCTACCCATTTTGTCTCAGCCTTTCCTCTCAGGCACAGGTCCTCTTTTTTCAAGTCAGGAGTAAGGAAAAACAAGTTCCTGCAGCCCTTGTGAGGGTGAACTTTCTTTTCCTCTTCTAATCATGGGTTCATGACTAGTGAATGAAGGGAAACAGCACCTGCTCTTCCCTGCTTTCTGCCTTCATCTCTTCACTGGATCTCAGAAAGCTCTACCCAGAGAACAGCAGCTGTGCTCAGTGTCAGGCTTGGACCAAGCATCACAGAGACGTTGTTTGGGTTGAAGGTTTTTGCTCTCAAGCCACTCAATTGTGCTTAAAGTGTATAGGGGGCAGCTAAGACAATGATGCAGAGAGCTCCCGATGGAAACACATAGATTAAGACCAAATGCCTGTGTTTTCTTCTCTTTTCTCATGTTGAGGATTTGGCCATTCATGTGTTTTTCTGTGGACATTGCTGAAGCATTCCATTTCTCTCTTTTATTTGAGCTGGACCTGGAGGCACACTGGGCTACCATCCAGCAAACAGCTCAGGAACACTCACTAAAATTATGTTCTGTTATCGTTATATCAAAAAACATCTGTTCTGCAGATACTGTTGTGCAACAGAAAGAGCTTGCAGGCTGCCAGCTGCATCCTTGGACCCCTACTGTTGTCATTAAAAAGTTGATTAAAACATTCAGTCCAGGGGAGAAAGCACATGGGCAGCCTGTGGTTTCTACTGTAGCCTTCCACTCCACAGGTCTCTCAGAAAGAACATGGAGACCTTTTAGGCCAGGACTGAGAGCAAGCAGACATAAAAAACTTAAACCTACCTCCCTTCTGTTCTTACAGGCTGCTTGTTAAAGTCAGACACTGAGGATATATTGGAGGGCACACCCAGGTCTAAAGGTAAGAGTGAAAGTAGGTTCCTGCAGCACCAGGACCACAGCCTTCATTCATCTTGCAGGTAGATGGCAGGATACTACTGCTTATGAGCTGTATGTCTTAATGAAATGTCACAGAACTTTGTCTGGGTAAACATTTCTATAATGTAAACAGCTCTCTGTCCTGGATCGGGAGGTGTTTTGCAAGCATAGCTGTTTTCCAAGCTATTTCTTATCTACATGGGTGTCCGAGCTATGTGGAGAAAAAAAAAAAAGAGAGAATTTGGGCAGGTGGACACATGCCTCTGTGCTTGGCAATGGCTTTAAGATGTCAACAAAGTGATCCTTATTTTGTTGATGAAGAGCTTTTCTTCATACTTTTGCTATATAGAACAATGCACAACACGAGAGAAAATGTATTCAATTATGCCTCACTCTGCCTTAACATTAAATTGCTTAGTGTTATCTCTAATAAACCTAAAAATGAGGATGGAAAGTACAGATTGCTCTGTGCGAGGTCCAGTTTTTCTGTGTGCATTATATTAACCATCTCTGCCCAATTTTGTGATAATAAGGCAAATAAGGAAAAAGCCTCGGTTGAAAACCCCAGCATATAGTCAGCAATTACAAGTTGGTAGTGCTTTATTGTAGGGATTTTTATGGTCATGATGGATAGTAAGAGTCTTGTTTAAATATTTGAATATCATTTCCCAGAATCAGTTAGGTACCCTCATTGTCATGACTATTGATGGAGCTGTCCAAGCACGCTACCCTGTTTTCCGAGATTGTGGCCTCTGAAATTGGTAATGTTAGTTTGTCATCTGCCTCGGTGTAGGGCCACTTTCAGCCACAGGCAGATAACGAGGTCCCAGGGTGGCATCACTACAGGGGAGCTCAATAGCAGAGATACTTCTGTGGGGAGACTATAGTTTTATCTACAGGTCCCCAGATTTTCGTTTAGCAAGACACCTGGAGGGTGTGACTTACTCAAAATTAGTCCCTTCCTAAAAAATGATAGAGAAGGTTTGACTAACCCACATTGAACTAAAACGAGGAGATGCATATGCTGCACAGACAGAAAACAGCAAGTTCCCTCCCTGTCTCACATTCATATTTTCTAAGACTTAACAGACCACAGAGAGGTTTATAGACACTTTCAGCCTAAAGAAGGAATGATAAAGAAATTCTCCAAAGTTTGAATTGTGACCGAGGACCATGGATGTTCTAAGAAAAGACTCTAGTACGCAGAGCTGAATCAGTCCTCAGTCCCTCAGAGAATTAACAAACCAGTCTAGATCCTGAAGGAGCTGAACCACATCTTTGAATTACTAGTTAATACTGTGGAAATCCATCACTTCCTTAAATATCATAGCCTTTCTTACCCCTGCATTTAAGAGACAGTACTAATAGTAAAATAATAATTATTTGTTAATTGATTTTGTAAAATTCTGCACTGGAAGGTAATTTGTAAGCGTGATTGGGCAAGAAAAAATGCAGTTGCTTTCTACCAAATGCATCAGTGCTACAAAAGAAAATTTCTTCTTCTTCTTGGTCAAAGATAAAGAGTAACGATGTCAAAAAAGGATCTGAAAAAGCCTAAAAAACTAGCTTGTGCATAGGAGGGAAATCATGGTACTTTCATGCATCCAGCAGAAATTTGGCACTGTTTGTGCTAAAGAGTGCATAGATAAGCCCCCACCTATGCAATGTGCAAGTCTAGAAAAGGTGTAGGCAAATTCAGCATGACTAAAGTTGAACTATATGTTCAATAGAGTTTAGTTGATTTTACCTTATATTCACTTCGTATCTTTGTATCTTGGCTGTATTTTTGCTTGCACCTGAGCATTTGCAACACCAAACATCATGAATTGAAGCTGAAAAAGGTCATCTGCCATGGTGACATACACTTCTGGGTTGGAGGACACCTCTGGTTCAGTTTGTCCTCTGTTTCTGGAGCCTGGTACTGCTCTGTAAATGTCCCCTCTTGAAACAAATTCTTCCTGGTGAACACCAGTTCAGTGATCATTTTGCCCACATCAGCTGTTCCACTGACCACTGCTGTGGCAAGGGTAGGGGAGGCTTTAATGAAAATAATTCATCAAGCAGAACCAAAGGAAAGAAGTGAAAAATAAAACTGGATTGTGCCCATGCACTGAAGCGTTTAGCACAAAAGATGAAAAAGTCCATGCGTTGACTGAAAAGACCCATACCTGCAATGTATTTAGAACTGGCAAAAATTTCCAGCTGATCCTCATAAAATGTTTTTGTTGATGGTTTATAATCTGTGCGTTCACTTCCTGCATGACAAAACCAAACAGAGACATGCACATGAGAAACACATGGGCATTAAGCGTCTGGGTTAAATTCATTCTTTGTGTAGTTCCAGCAACATTTCTCTGTTGAATTTGGACCCTCTACATCTACAGAAAAATCTGGATTGAGTTGAACTTGCATGAACCAAGCCAAATTTGAAATTAGAAGACCTGGCAAAGAGTGTGTTTCTTTCCTGCTTATTTTGTATTTGCCATTGTTAACAACGAGTGATAGCCTCTGTTATTCTCAAGCCAGCCTCAGATCTATGGAGAATTCAGGGAGATGAGAAGCTTGATCTGAGAGAAATTGAAAACATAAGGCTCAAATTAAAGCACTCTGCAAGTAAAGTGAAGGTTTTTAACTATCAAAGTGCAGGGTGCAGTGGGTGGCAGATAATATTTTTCCTCCATTTAATATGACAGCTTAGAATATCACCTATTGTTTTGTGAAGGAAATTGGCACATTTAGATTAAATCTTGAATTATAGGCCACACAACACAGTCTTAGATATGGCTTTTCCTTTTACTACAAATTGCTTCTATTAAGAATTGCTCATTTTACTGCTTTTTGTTTCTCTCCCCATGATTCCTGTGTTCATACCATTTCTGCAAACATAATTCTACATGTTTCAGTGCATGTACCTTTTGATAGAAAATTAAAAAATAGTTTTTGTAATTTATAGACTGGTTTAGGGTTCTTCCTCTTTGTCTGTCTGCTGCATGTTATTCTCACAACAGTATTTTCCCTTCCTTATACACTTGTGCTATGAGGATAGTGTTAATAGTAAGCACATAGGATTTAGCATCCAGAATTCACAGCTCTTGTAATGGAATTTGTAAGGGTGAGTGCCTCATTGTAACATTGCTTTCCAGGGAGGGATAAACCATCTTGGGGTCTTAGGAATCACTGAATCCCATTCTATAGCTTTATTCCTTTCCCCAGTATGCTGTGTCACCTCATTGGGGTGGTAGGTCACTGGTCTCCAGCAGCTCACTGCTCCAACAGCCAACAACAATACACCTGCAGGAGCATGGATGTCTGCTTCTTTTTCCTACTATCAGATTTACAACCTTCTGCTGATGTTGCCCTTAGTACTCCAGCTCAGCAAGCCTTGGCACTAACATTACTGAGCCTGGTGGCAGTGCCCATCTCTTTGATTTCTTATTTCAGGCTCTGCAGACTCAGGGAGACATCCCTACGCCAACTATACTTAGTTTTACCCCATGAATAGGTAGTAAGGGCAGAAGTAGGTCCTACAGTCTGACCTACTGTGTATCGCAGGCTGTAGGACTCTCCTAAGTTTGTGTTTGATCTAGAGTCCAGGCTTTTGAACAACATTCAGTCTTTGTTTAAAAATTGCCATTGACAATGTACTTCAAAGACTCTTTTCTACCAAAACCAGATTTTACATCTCATTTCCATTGTAAATATCTCCAGCCTTAACTTTCACCTACTTGCTTTTCTTTGCTGAACTGAATAACCCATCAGCAATGACCTATTCCCTTGTAAGTACTTACAAACTCATCAAATTACCTTTTAACCTTTTCTTTCATTAACTGAATAGATTGAGTTCCTGCAGTGTTACTAACAGATGCTTCCTCTTGTTCTTTAATCTTTCTCAGTGCTGCCCTGATCCCTCTCAGTTATCGATGTCCTTTCCAGGGCATGATATTCTAGTTGTGATTACATCAATGTTCAGTGCAAGAGCAGGACCAGCTCCTCATCTCTTAGGAGAACTGGGACTCCTTTTTTGGCCACAGAACTGAACTGAGAACACATGTTCCTTCCTGAAAGTTACATTCCTGCTTGGATGAGATATATTCATAAGGGACACTGTTTCTCCAAATTGAGTCCCTAGAGTTGCCCTCCTTCCTTTTCTTTTTTCCAGACATATAACCACCAGCTGGTCTTAATACTATGTTTCTTTTATTCTGTCCACCTCGTCATGAGGTAAAAATTAGCTAAGTATTAAATGTTTGCTTTTATGTTCACCACTTTGCGCCTTCCTGCCGATTTATGTATATGTGTGAGAAAGCATGTGTGTATTTTTTGATGTGCAGTAGTATCATACATCACATCTGATGCATCACAAAGAACCCTGAATTCCTCTGCATCAGCCATCTATCATCTTAATTATATACTTCTCACACAGTCTTTGTGTTATCTACAGTGCTCATCGATGATGACTTTATCCTTCCTTTTTGAATCTTGGGCAAAAAAGTTAGCTGATGTAGGACTGGATCCCCACTGAACCCCACTAAAAACACAGATCTTTACAGTGATGTTCTGGTATGTAACTGCTTGCCAGTTTTAATCCATTTAATGTGTGCGGTGTTGATTCACAGCATTCTTAATCAACGTTTTTTGCAATATATGGTACTGACTGCATAAAATGTCTTGTAGAAGCCCAAATATAGTGACATCATTACCTCTATCAGCCAATTTGTAATCTCATCAGAGAAAGATATCAAGTTAGTTTGACAGGATCTATTTGCCAAAAATCCCTGCTGAGTGATAATAATTATACCGCCCCCATTTTATTCCTTATTAATTGGGTCCTGTATCAGCCATTCCTTTATTTTGCCTGGGATTTGTGTTAGTCAGTCTGACAGTCTTTAATTACCTGAATTGTATCATTTATTCTCTCTTAATTTTTTATTTTTTTTAATACTGGTGTTAACGTTACTTCTGGAACTTCTCTGGTATTACAAGACTTATTGAAGAATCAACACGAATGGTCTGGAGGGGTTTTCACATAGCTCCTTTTAAACACATATGCTTGTTTTGAGACAGTGCTATAAATATATCTAAAGTCAGTAGCTCTTATTTGACATCCCTCTGATGCACATTTGGAGTGAAAATTGTTCTGTGATTTTCGTATGAAATGATCACATCATCTGATCCTTGGCCAAACACACAACAGTTATTTGTTAAACACTTCTGCCTTTTCTGGATTATTTTTGGCAATTTTATGATTTCCAGTTCCACTGTTAGGATTCCTTTTTGCTCCCTTTATGTTTGAAATGTCTTTCTGACTATTGTTAGCCCTATTAACCGTAGATTTAGAATAAAAGAATCTTTTAGGCTGGAAAAGACCTTTAAGATCATTGAATCCAACTGGTAACCTAGCACTGACCTAGTACTTACGAGTCCACCACTGAAGCAAGTCCTTAAGTGCCACATCTACATGTCTTTTAAATATCTCCAGGGATGGTGACTCAACCACTTCCCTGGACAGCCTTTCAGTGAATAAATTTTTCATACTATCCAATCTAAACCTCCCTTAGCACAACTTGAGGCTGTTTCATAGATTGATAGACTCAGAATCATGGAATGGTTTGGGTTGGAAGGGACCTTAGAGACCACTGAGTTCCAACCCCTCTGTCATGGGCAGGGACACCCTCCACTAGCCCAGGTTGTTCAAAGCCTCATCCAGCCTGGCCTTGAACACCTCCAGGGATGGGGCATCCACAGCTTCTCTGGGCAACCTGTTCCAGTGCCTCACCACCCTCACANGTTTTAATCCATTTAATGTGTGCGGTGTTGATTCACAGCATTCTTAATCAACGTTTTTTGCAATATATGGTACTGACTGCATAAAATGTCTCGTAGAAGCCCAAATATAGTGACATCATTACCTCTATCAGCCAATTTGTAATCTCATCAGAGAAAGATATCAAGTTAGTTTGACAGGATCTATTTGCCAAAAATCCCTGCTGAGTGATAATAATTATACCGCCCCCATTTTATTCCTTATTAATTGGGTCCTGTATCAGCCATTCCTTTATTTTGCCTGGGATTTGTGTTAGTCAGTCTGACAGTCTTTAATTACCTGAATTGTATCATTTATTCTCTCTTAATTTTTTATTTTTTTTAATACTGGTGTTAACGTTACTTCTGGAACTTCTCTGGTATTACAAGACTTATTGAAGAATCAACACGAATGGTCTGGAGGGGTTTTCACATAGCTCCTTTTAAACACATATGCTTGTTTTGAGACAGTGCTATAAATATATCTAAAGTCAGTAGCTCTTATTTGACATCCCTCTGATGCACATTTGGAGTGAAAATTGTTCTGTGATTTTCGTATGAAATGATCACATCATCTGATCCTTGGCCAAACACACAACAGTTATTTGTTAAACACTTCTGCCTTTTCTGGATTATTTTTGGCAATTTTATGATTTCCAGTTCCACTGTTAGGATTCCTTTTTGCTCCCTTTATGTTTGAAATGTCTTTCTGACTATTGTTAGCCCTATTAACCGTAGATTTAGAATAAAAGAATCTTTTAGGCTGGAAAAGA
>VZTO01019356.1:69943-88517 GCA_013400615.1 Syrrhaptes paradoxus | reverse complement strand
CTGCTACAAAATCAACAACTTCATTTGCTCCTTCCAGCAATTACAGAAAGAATTGATGTTATTTTATAAAAGTTCCTCTCTACTATATACTTATGGGAGTACCAAGGTACCCATAAACCAGAAGCATTAATTCGTTAGGAGACGGACAGATCAAAAGTCAATCTGATTAATCTACTTCTACCTGTAAACAATAAATAAATGAGAAAAATACCTTACTAAAAATTAAAGTTTGCCATGTCAATGATACTGTAACTTACAAGGTTAAAAAAAAAAAAAAAAAGTTGAACATTTAGTGCTCAACCCAAAATTTGCCTGAGCAGCCAAACACACCATTTTCTAAGCTCACACCAGAGGAGTTACAGTTAGTTTCAGAAAATTACTTTGCAAGTTTTGGGGATGGTGCTGGGACAGAATTATTTCCGCTGATGGTTGTGATATTATCCTTTGGATGCAGCTGCGGACTCTGTGACCTCGAAGATGAGCTCGAAGAAGAGCTGTCTATAGATTTTGCTTGAAGAGAAGAAACAAGGAAGAAAAGAAATAAAACACACATTTGGGAAAAAGCACAAAGTTTCAACTCATGTAAGTAAGTTCAGGGGGACTATCGTCATGTTAGAAAACAGATGAACTATAGTAACCAAGTAACCCAAAGAAAGCTTAAGTCTATGCAGCGAAGAACTGTGAGCCACCCAGGGTTCCAGGAATGAATAATTCTTTAAAACATAGCAAGTGATTTTTTTTCAAACTGAGTGCAAAAATAATCTCAACAGAAAAATCGCTCATGTTACATAAAGGCATGCTAATTAGGCAACAATTCCGCAAGGATTAGAATTTATGGTATTCTAGTTCAAATTTTTATTTTAGTACTTTGAAATCTTACGACGCGTTTAATCTAGAAATACCAAATTCCTTTCACATTATTAATTAATTAAAATTGCTGAAAGTAGGTGGTAGTATATTTATTTTAAGAGTTGGGGAAACGGATGCACAAACCAACCAGGTTACATGGTTAGGCTACAAACTGAATGTTAAAGCCTAAGCAAACCCGTGTGTTTTGCCTGACTTTCAGTCACTTCCTCCAATATACCCTCCTCCCAAATGAGAAGAGTTTTAAATGCGAGCTACTGTCCTACAGGATTACAAAAGGCTAGAAAGCAACCTCTCACCAGCCAGCAGTTGTGTTGGAGAGCTTCTTGCAGAGCTGGTGTCACTGTGAGAGCCATACTTATCCATCAGGTCATGAAACTCTTTCCTGTGACAATAAAAAGATTGTCCCCATCAGCATTCGGCATTAGCTTAAAAACTGGCAAAAAAGCAGCAAAGATGAACATCCTGTACGTGCATTAAAAAGAAACCAAAAACTCTTGATTAACCTGAGTGCAGCCTAACCTAAAAAATAAACGTTTATAATCTGAGCTATGATTACCTCAGTGATAACAGATTAAAAAATACAAATAATCTAGCATGTTGTATGCCAAAACCATCAACAAATTAATATTACAGAATTAAGAGAAAGAGAACATAAATTAACTGATTGCANCAACAGGCAGTCTGAAAAAAAGGAGAGATCAGAGGCTACGGAGTGATTTAAATGTCTGTCAAATACAAAAAATAAAGGGTCAGAAAAAGGTTAAATTGGATGAAAGGCTAAAGAAATTTAGAGAACATTCCTTTACGGAGAGATTCCTCTAAGTGGAACGTCCCAGGAAAGGCAAATAACAGCAGATACTCTTGCAATGATTATCAAATAGAGTTATATAACAGCCATTTCCTCCAGAGATTTAAGTCAAAAGGGGATACAGACCTGGATCACAGCATTTCTGATGATTCTCTGCCAATATTGGTTTATATGCTTAACTTCAGACAGAAAGGTTAAAGCAATGTTGAACATAAATGTCCCTATAACGGACATATTTTGGACTATCTGCTGCAGTGAACAGTTTAACCTACTTATCCAAACTAATTCAAAGCTCATTAAAGATTGAAAAGCAAACCTCCAAGAGGGAACAATAACTAAATCTGCCTTTTTTTCAGAAGGCAAGACCAGCTGAAATCACACAGTTCTGTGGTACTGTTGATCTAACATATTCCTCATTGGTTTTTATTATTTTAAAATATAAGAAGTGTTAAAAAAAAATAACGGCAAATAGTTTTTTAATGGTATTAGCTGGTAAAATAACATTTCAATCCTCTTCATTAAACTGGAATTGTCCTGAACTTGCTACTTTAATTGATGCAAATAGTCTCAGAATGAACTGGTATCAAATACTACACAGAAAATGTGACACGTGGTGTAATTTTGTGATTAAAACTCATCTGAAAGAAAAATACACACAAGCCTACCCACCCAACCTTGGATATAGTATTGGCTTCTTATTAGTTTTGAGGTTAAAACAATGTTTTATTTTTCTCTTACTTTGCTTCTTCATCTCTGGCGACCAGCAGAGACATGTGATTAGATGCTGACGCTGTTCGCAAGATGTCAACTGCCCTAGAAGGGGGGAAAACAGACAAATAACTACACCAGGGTGCTGTCAAGAAGTACACAGTGAGTCGTGCTAAAAAAAGCAGGAAAATCAACAAATTCTTAATGCAGTTAATAATTAGCTTGTGTTGAACAAACAGAATATTTTAACAGCTTAATGCATTTTAATGCTATTTTCACATACATTCAATAATCTACGTCATTAGGAAACTACCTTATTCTGTCACTATAAAAGCATATCAAGTCCTGTCACTTTTCCACCATAGTTTTGCTCAATTAGAGTTACAGGACAAATTACTCGCCAGTCAAACTCCAAGGACCTCAGTGGATTTGTGCTCCTTTAATCAAGTCATTGATACTGTCCAAAAGTTAGCATGTAATATTCCAAGCTCTAATAAACACCCAGTAATCAGTACAAACGTACCTTTCGTTGGTTACTCCAATTAAGTTTTCTCCATTGACATCCAAAATTAGGTCGCCAGTGAGCAAACGGCCTTGCAACGAAATCAAGAGAAATGCATGAATCAACAGGAAAATAGTGAACGTAGGGTACCACAGCAATAAAACAGGGCTTTTTCTTTCAATTTTATGTGATCTAATGCCATAAACAACCTTATGACTTTTAGCAGGCTAGGTTCTGATCCTCATTAAGCTAGGCTATTGTAATAAGACTAATGACTATCAATCAGTCTTACTAACCATAGAACAGCCACTGAAAATAAGTGTTATTTGGGTATTTGTATTACTTGCACATAGCACAAATATTTGTGGGACTGGAATTTATATTTCACAGTTACGGATTAACTTTCAGCTGGATTTTGCTTTTAACATACATGTAAGTTACCACGTAGAAATACCTTGTAATCTAACTGTAAAACCGTAATGTTTTATACATTAAGAAAGACATGTAAAGGATTTTTTAGAACCAATTCTATTTTTAACCTTCTGCAAATCTCAAGTGTAGGAACAGTCTCTTTTGAAGTAGATCTAGATTATTTTAAATGATCATTCTGCACAGAAAGAACCTCAAAAAACCCCATGTACAGACTTAGGACAGAAGTATATTCTGAAACTTAATTATTGCAAACTCTGCCTAGTCTAATTTGTTCTTTCCACACCGAACACCTAAACCACCATTCCAAAAGAAATCGGAACTCGTTAAAGATATTGGTTCTGCATATTTTAAATGATCATTCTGCATTCTGAACTAAAAGAGGTTCAGCACCTCAGCACCTATTTAGCAGTGGTGAAAGACTGTCAGTTGCTTTCCCACATCTAGATTCGAACACATCCTCAAAAGTCACTAAATCCCTCACTACAGAAATGTTACGTAGAGCTGTGTTAATACAGAAGAAATTACAGTGACCATAATACTGAGAGCATTAAAACCTTTTCCTATAAAGGGTCCAAGTTTCATTTCTCTATCTTGAAGTAAGCCACAACATCACGAACCCTGACCAAACCATGCTCTTTACATATCCTTACCACCAAGTAAAATAAAGACGACTTCTTTTGACAGATTTTTATATGCAGCCTGTTTGCAACAAAAAAATTAAAATTACTTACTATCTACAGCAGCAACTCCTCCAGGTAGAATTCTCTTTATGAAAATCCCATAATCTTCTGCTGTTTGTGCCCGATAACCACCAATAATTTTAACTCCTGCAGAACAACCAAAAGAAATAAACAAGAAATTGGTTATTCCACCTACTGTGCTAAATGGATTTACAGCCAACTCCACAAAATCCAGATAAATTAAACTTCTACTGATGACAGTGTGAAATGGAAAAGCTCACCAGGTGTTTTCAGGTTGGGTTTACTCTGAATCAACAGAACGTGCAATCTAATTACCTAATCCATTCTGACAATCAGAAAAAGAAAGGCGGTGAACAGCTCGATTGATTCCATGAGGGCCCATAATAGTCCTAAGGAATAAAACAAAAGTCATTAAATCCCTCATTACAGAAACGTCGTATACAGCTATGTTAATATAGAAGAACAGCAAGTGACCACGTTTTTAACTCTAACACAAACCAAAACCAGTTTTCTCCACTGACAACTTTAAATTGTTTGATAACTTTGTGCCACCCCTTCCCCACAATGAAAAATCAATCTCCTCATAACAAATAAAAGGGCACAGTAAAATAAAGTATATTTTGTGACGTATACAATTCAGCATTTCAGGCTGAATTGTGAATCTCACTTTATTTTTAATAAAAGGATTACGACTAAATAGAAACAGAATCCCTCAACCTGGTCCAGCTTAGCATTTAGGCAAGAAAAACACATCATAATGTCTTAGATCGGGTAATGAATATTAAAACAAAACCACAGCTAAGGCAGTGTATACCAAAATATTTTCTAGGATATATAACATATAATTTCAGTGGTTGTTTACAAACATAATCATTTTGTTACGGTCTCTCATTTCTTCACTCAACATTGTTTTCTTTCTCTGTTTTATAAAGGTTTCTCTCCAAACTCTCCTGCCTGCTCCCCTGTGTACCTCCCCACCCCAACACAAAATACCAGGATGGCACCTGAAATTGTCTAAAGGCAGATGAATATTTGGAGGCAGTTGATAGGGGTAAAGAATTAAGAATACAAAGTAAAATTAGTCTTGAAACCTAAATCTACAGTTCCATCAGAAACATGCCCAGCACACAGCTCTGAGAACACAAAGTGTTAAGAATTCCTATAAATCCAGATTATCCACACTTTACCATTTTTTATAAGATGAATTATTACAAAAACCCCAAGTTGTATCATAGTTCCTTTGTCTTCCCACTGTACCATTTTTGGAGAAGACTCACCAGATCCCTTCCAGAACAAAGCAGAAGCACCACGTAGGCTTTCCTGCTTTGCCCTACATATTGTTCTCTCTTAGACAGTGAGTTGCATTTTCTAGAGCGTGATGTTAAAGTGAAACGGAACAACGACAATGCATTAGCAGGGGCGAAAAGAAGATCAAAGTGGAGGACACAGTGACCCAAATCCTCCCACGCAACCAAATCCAGCACACAGCTTGAACTCCATGCCTGAAACCGGGGATTTCTGCAACAGCCGGAGTACATGTCATTGAGAGTTGCCATGCCAGAGGGAAGGAAGAAACCCAGAAGGTCCAAATGTTCCTAAATTTTAGCACAAGACAAGATCCAATTCCTGAAGAACATCTCTAGTTCTTGTGGTTTTTTTGTATAAGAAATCTGGATGAGTTTTTTATCAAGGGATAAGCACTTCCTCCAAAAAGCAACAATTTGCTCCACAACCTCCAGTTCCCACGTATTTGCCAAATCAGCCTTTGCTTTAGAGAGGCTGCCCATTAGAACAGGTCTAAGAACTGATCTGTAAAACCAAATAGGAAGCCAATCCTTCAAACATCGCATAATTTGCACTTCAGTATTCCTCGCAGTATTTGTTTCATGGACTAAAACGAAATGACGAAACCTAATTGGTGTCTTTGGCCACCGATGAGACCGCACGTGACCCTGCCACCAGGGACAGGACCCATGGCACGTGCTGCAAGGCTAAAGGTGAACTGAACTGCTTTCACTTAGTCACGGTCTGAAAGGAGGAACAAATCCTTAACTCTGCTATTTCTCTACCAACATTTTTGATAAACCGCTTCCATACCCCAACAGGAGGCTATTTTGCGTTATTACCTGGCACTGTCACTTCCATTATCCCATGAATTTAAGCTGGTTTGAAGCTGAAAGACAAAATACTAGTCATGTTCTTTACAGGTCTGTCCTGATATGTATCCACCTTTGAAAACTTAAACAACATACACCGATCTTTAAAATAGGCAGACAATTATTCTGTTTTTTTTGTACCTTGTCTTTTGCTACTACTGTTCTGTTTCTTGCTCTGCCATGCTCTTAGCAGTCTTCACATAGTAATTCTTTATTAAAATAAAAAAAGCAAGAACAAACTGTGTTTCAGCCTTGCACAGAAGTCACTTTCATGGTCTTAAAAGATCAAATCTCAGATTTTAAGTCTAACTTTTTCAAAAGGAAATCAGTGTTCACCAAAACCGGTAGAACCTATGTATATACTACTGTCTAAAATGATAATGAAACGTAACCAAACCTAGGCACAGAACACTCGAAAAGAAAGAGCCTACATTTCTAGAAGTAACAGACCATACTTCCAAAAGAACCTAACTAACGTAAGATGGATTCTGACAAAGAAGATACAGAGAATATACAAACTAATAATTCACAATGGAGAGGAATATTTCCAGTAAAGTTATCACGACGTTGCCACGAACAATTAGAGAGGATGGACACTTTGAGCAGACACCTTGACAAGGCATTTCATTGTTTATGCTCCAAAGACTAAAACCATCCAAGACATGATGTTTAAAATTACTTTATCATGTAAAAAGTGAAGACAAGTATCTTCAAATGCCTCAAATTCATTTAGCATGTCACATCTTGCTGACTCTCGGTGTTAGTTTTTCTCGCGTATAACCGAGAGATGGATCTTCACGTCAGGCCACTTGTCATAGTTCTACTAAAACACATCGGGCTTTAACGGTTTCACTATCTAAGGGCTTGGCTTTAGCACCCATCTGAAATTAATTTCACTTTCTCATTATTTAATATTCATGAGAGGTTAGAATACTTCCCAAAAACCATTAGAAATGTGCTCAACCGTATAAATAAAGAAATAGGTATCTAAACCAACTGGCAGAAGTAAAATAATTTCAATGTTCTTTGTAGAAAAAGGTGCAAATTAAATAATCGGATATCACCGTTCATTCCTCGAGAAGTCATGCAAAACTACTGGTAAGCAACCTTACAGGACAAAGAGCAGAAAAGATGTACAGCAACAGATGAAATAAAGAAACAAGACTGTACAAAATGCACACTGTAGGTTTGTTACACTGGAATTACCGAAAAAATATTAAACTCAAAACTCCAACTGAAGTCCTGGAATGCTAATAGACTAAGTGCACGTAATTTTGTGCAGATGTTCTAGTACAGGCAATTAAAATGAAATCTTTGATACTTTATTTTTTTTTTCCAGCATACACAAGGAGGTTCAACAGCTTTATGTTTCGTATCTGTAAACACTTATCAGAACACATGGCTCTGGATATTCTTCTGCACTGCATTCCTGAGAAATTACTAGTTATTTATGGCCACAAACACAATATTTACCTAGATTTATCAATGGAAGCATAACATCCTTCCTTCACAAAATAGATATGACTTGACACTTAAACAAAAATCTAAATTATAAACTCTGGCTGCTCATGAAGGAAAACAAGAAGCTGAAAATGGCTACAGCTTTTAAATCACCTTTACTGTACTTTTCCCAACTACAGACTAGAGAAATGCCATCGGAACCTAATGGTTAAGCATACCAGTATAAGAGAGAAAGACCGTCAAAACGCTCCGGTTCATCTTCATCTCCTGGCGAGAGCAAGGACATTCTTCAGCACAGCAGCAAGGACAATGACCAAGCAACTAAAATACACCGGCGGATTCCAGTTCAGCCAGATAAAGGTTATGTGCAGGACAATTTCTGCCACCAACTATAAAAAAACCAAACAGACAGAGCCCGAGACGAGTGTCTCTGCCTACTTAATCTTTTCTGAAACCCTCTGCGTCACATGGACTAATTCACCTCCTGAGGCGATGTTTACTTTTGCTGTTTGAGGTGGCAATTTAGAGCAGATTTGAAGACTGATAAATGCAAAGGAGAGAAAAATTACCTGCATTTACTACAACTGTGATCATACACCCTATATATAGCAGCAGAAACCAAATGAAATAATTACAATGAAATAAGCTTATTTACTCCTGTTCTTCCAGTGTTTTATTTGCATGTTCCCTCCACACAAGGTCAAAAGCAATAACTCATGACCTTTCTAAAGCAATCTTCCTAGCAGATTGGATTATGTACATCCACACACAAAAGGGAAAGCCAACAAAGCAGACAGCCTGAAAGCATTAATGAAACAAATGCCATTACGCTATTACTTTGCATTCTCATTAACTTGTGTCATGCTTTACCTTGGTTTTCAGTCTTTCAACAGTCAAAAGTTAATGCAGAACTTGGGCTACGTGTTTTCTGTAGAAATGGAAGTTGACACATCTGTTTCTTTGTGAAAGCAAATAAAAATGGTGAATTTGTATCACTATACTGGGAATAATATAGTTGAAACAGTAAAAAAATATACATTTCCAGAGGTAAGACTCTTTTCTGACACAAGGCTTGGTCTTGCAGAGGTGTGTTTTCAGAAGTTCTGAGCACCTGGCATCAGTTTGGTTAACTACTATTATCTTCCAGGCTTGCATCAGAAGATGCACTCCTGTTAGTCCCCCTCTTTCTAAAAGACCTTAAAAAGATTACAGCTTAAAATGAAAACTAAATATTCTGCATTCACCAAGGGCTTTGTTTAAGTAGACAGGTGAATCCTCTCTAAAGCAGGGAGTAACCCTGTGATGAGACAGCATCTGTCAGCCTCTAGAGCTGCCCAGCAGGACAGCTGGGCTATGCCAGGAATGCATAAGCTTCTCTCATGCACCTTTTTTTTTTTTAAAGTTGTAGTGACTGTGGTTTCATTGGCAGGTAATTGCTCTGGGGAAAGGATCCTTTTGCCCGCAGGCAGCATGCTATGTAGCGTTCACATACACCGACGTCAGTCCCCAGTGCCTGCAGAGGGGTGAAGTGACCCACCACACGTTACGGAGCAGACCAGTGATGGAAGTGGGACCATAAAGCAGCCTTCCCAGTTCCCAAAATGTGAAGAGCTCCACTGGCACCATTTGGATTGCTCACACCCATTCAGTGATGAGTATTTAGTCCTTTGTAGTCTTTTCTCAGTCAGTCTAACTCTGCTGGTGTTACCAGTGTTGCACTCTGACGAAGGAAAAGCCATTGATATTTCAGGCATCAATCATATCAATTAGATTGGCTCCAGGTAAGGTTACAGAAGATAAAATACCATTACCCTTTCTCCAACAAAATCATCACTGTTCTTAACACCAACGGAATTCAATTTGTATCAGCATCAAGAACGTTTGTCAAAACAAATCACAGACCAAGATGGCTTGTTTCAAGTGTCACATTTTCTGCATCAGAAACACCCCCCCCCACAGTCAGAAGAACGACGCAAGGCTATGCATTTCCAATATTTAAAAGAAAAAAATAATTTTTATTAAACCGGGCACAACAAACTTCCCAACAATTTAGGCAGATATAAAGTAGTATTAAGCTTATTGCTCCCACCTCTTTTTATTAATTATCAGTAATAATCACTTGTTCAAACAACTGCTCCTCTGGCCCTTCTTCAAAGTAAACTATGCATTGTTCAGCTTCTTGAACTCATTCATCCCTAAGGCTTCCATCCCTTCTTACTTTAAATTCTGCTGCTGTGTTGCTTTTAATCTTTCTAAAGGACCCACATAGAAAAATTGTATTATTGCTTCTTTTACAAGTTCTCTGACTTTCAATAACATATTCAGGGAAACACAAATTACTTTTAACTCCAGAAAGATCTAGGAATACTCTAACAACTTAAAACCCCATAAAACCTAATATCAGTAATTTTCAAGAGACATCATCTGTTATTTTATTCAGCAAACAAACCAAGATTCTTTTTCAAACAGATAGTAAACTATTCTATTCTGGCAACATTATTAATTATGACTCACCTTTCCCAAAGGAAGTTTTGCAATGCTTTAGGAACTGAGAGAGGTGATTACAGGATAATTTAGCAAATGGCAAAAAGATTTGCAGAATCTTCAGAAGCAAGATTCACAAGATCTTTCTGCTTATTTATAACAAAGGTCTTTAAAAAAAATCCTATACAAGTCAGTCATGCAACTGTAGCCTTTCAGGTTCACTAACCCTAAAAGGTAAAAATTTATTATGACCCAAAGGACCTCAGCCGAGAGAACGCTGTATCAGATGGCATGAACACTTACTTCTGATCTATCCAAACCCCCTAATTATTCAAAATACATTTTGCTGATTAGGTTATAAAGATTAAAAGAAAACATATGCCATTATATGGTTTCTGTTCAATATGCAAAAAAAAAGCCTGAGCAATGTTGTAATTGTGGAGAAGCATGAATGGTTTGAGGCTAACCCTTTGTGTAGAGAAGAAAGGTATTATTTAAACTTTAGGTAAACCTCAATTAACATGTAACCAAGAACATTCTTGAAGCATTGTGCATTGATACTGTCTCCCAGGAAATAAATAAGTATAGAAAATCATAGTCTTACATCATGATGCAGCTGAAGTGCAGTTATATGCACCTTTCATGTTCATTTATGTGAAAAATTGCCTTTGCATACAGTGATCTAGTAACTCTTCATATAATATACCTTCCACAGGAATCTAGCAAGGCATCGCTGTTCTAAGGGTGTTATCTTTGTGTTACACACCCTGTGGTTCCATCAGACAAGCAGAGTGTTTGTTTCTTCAGATCCCAGTAAAAGCAAGTTAATTTTTTTTAAAGTTTTGTGGATTTGTTTTTCAACAAAATCAAGTTATTTATGAAGTGGTATAATTCAAAATCTATGCTACATTGTTTGACAATACTTTTGAATGCCATTTGCTTGATTCTATTGCATAAGCACAGCAAACGTGATAGTCCAGGAAGAGCTGTCTGTGCCTGCTTTTAATTAGGGTTTTGATGACAGCGTTGGCATGGTTACTTAGTTTGGGAAGGGTCTGGAATTATGATTTTCAATCATGACTGAATCCAGGTTTGCCATTTAGAACCCAATCCAAAGTCTAAGTCGATAACATTATGGTTTATAGAATAAATATAATTATTATTATATATTCCATGGCATTGGCAAAAAATAAGATCGTTCCAGAGCATGCTCTACATATAAAGCACTAAAGGCACACAGACATAGCATTCTGGAAAAGTAATAATGCATTATAATACATGAACTCCATCCAGTGCCTTATACTGCTGTAGTTACCCTGTACGTACAAGGAAGTAACGTGCTATATGTAAGTACATTTTCAAAGCTGCAGAAGCATTAAGGAATTTCTATGTGGGGTTTTATGTCTACAGAACCAGTCCAAACCAAGTGCTGATTAACTTAATGAAAACCTTAAGAGCTATTTCCTCCCTTTATGTGTAAACTCACTGGTGTTGGTATTAGCTTTTCTAAGATGTTGCTTCAGACTGTTTCAATATAAAAGTTATTTTAAGACTTCATCAAAACAAGATTCTACTAAGGAACCTGTGAGAATTTTCACATTACAATCCAGTAATTGTTGTATTCCTATGTGTGGGGAAAAAAAATACTTACTTTTTATTTGTATTTGTTAGGGGATCTGTACTGGACATCTTCTTAGGTACACTATTTTAACAAAAGTTCAAAATGAAGAACTCTGACACATGAAGCACTGGCTTGTAACCACAATAACAACTGCTGTAAAAAAAAGGAGAAACCACTTTTTGAAATTTACACGGCTTTGTTTATTTCCAGACACTGACAACAATTTTTATTTATTACTGACTAGCTGAAATCAAATGGGAAAAGAACTTTCATGATAAAAGATACACTTCATTGCTGAAAACAGTAAGCAGTTAACAACTCACACTTGTACCAAAGTATCCAACAACCTATTGAGTTAGGAATTAGGGTAAACCTGATGCCCCCATAATTAAAATCTAGAAAATTAAGTAACTGAGATTACAATTCCAGGACAAAGTAATGCAACTGCTAAAGACAAAACCAATCTCATTTTTTTGCCAGCAAAGGTTACTTGGGGAGGGAATGTTGTTATAAACACAAGGTGTTTCGTGTTATACAATTAACATACAGGTTATATATTACTGCATTAAAAAAATGTTAAACTAACTTTGGAATACCACATTTTCCTGCAGTGAATGTTTTCAGATCTCTTGCTAAAGGATCAAAAACAATGCCATCTAAATACAGAGGAAACATCGCAATATCGCTTCAGGCTTTATCATTATTCAACACACCCAAATGGAAAATGAAACAGCACCAGGAGCTGCCGAGGTCACTGCCTGATCGCGTTACCGGAGGCAGCAGAAGGGCAGAGCAGGGCTCTAGAGCGGTACATTCAGGCATTGCTACAGAAACTTTGTCCCAAAGCACGGGACCAGCCCTGCGAGGAACGGCGGCATCTGCCCGCTCCCGACCCGGCCTGTCCCGAGTTATTGCTGCTGACAAACAACGCCCGGTCACCCCGAGGAACGGCAATATTTGTGCCGAAACAAAACCAAAACAGCACACAGAGACCGGAAACAAAGTTTCACTGACAAAAAACCGAAACAAAGCCCCACTGGAAAAACTAATGATCGGTGTCAGCGTCCGCAAGGAGCGAGACAAAGGGCTGGGGTCTCCTCTCCCCGTTCAAACACCCCCGCACGGGTCAGCGCTCGGCCCTGCCGCTGCCCACAGCAGCGCCACGCTGAGGGGAGGGACACGGGGACAAAGGCGACATCACCAGCGCGTGGCCGTGCGCTCGCAGCCCCAGGGGAACCTGCCAGGCCGGTCCCCGTGTCCGCCCCCGTCCCGCCGCCCGTCAGCGCGCTCCTCCCCCGCACCGGCACTTAGCGGAGGATAATCGCCCCCTCCCGCCGCGCTGCCCCGGGTTAACCCCTTCCAGCGGGCTCCTCAGCGGCCCCGCACCGCCAGGCGGTGGAGAGACACTGGGGGTGCGGAAACCCGCCGGCATCAAGGGGCTGCGCCAGTTACCTCAGTACGCACACCACCGCCCGAGCGGTCCCGCTGGGGAGGGAGGGAAACAACCGGCGGGGTCTGGCGGGAACCTCCCCGCACCTCAGCGCCGCTCTGAGGGGTGAGCGACGGGCGACCCCTGAGCGGCTGCGCTCCCTCCCCTCAGCGGCCCGCCCCGCTCCCCCGCCCCCTCGGGAAGACGCCGCAGGGCGGTGGCCCCTCACGCCGGCAACCGGCCGTGGGGCAGCCACTGAGGGCAGACGAAAGACGAGACACCCCCCGCACCCCCGAGCACCGCGGGGAGAAGGCGGAGCGCGCGGCAGAGTCACGTGAGGGCGCCCTCACTCCCCCGCAGATCTCGCGAGAAGAGCCGCTCTCCGAGCTCCGCCCGGTGCCGGCCGCGCGATGGGGCTGTGCGGGGGGGGCTGGGCGCGCTGCGGGGGGCTGCGGTGCCCCGGGGGGACCGGCGCCCTCTGGGCCCTGGCGCTGGGCAGGGCCCCGCCCCGGCTGTGCCGCTCCGCTCCCCCGCGGGCGGAGGTGACGGCTCGGTACGGCCTCTGGGCCTCTCCGGGCGGCCGGGTGCCGCGGGGGACTCGTGGGGTGCGGAGCTCCAACCCCTTCACCCGCGGGCAGGAGGAGGAGTGGCGGCGCCGCAACCGCTCGGCGCTGGCTTACATCGCCGCCGCCGCCGTGGGCATGGTGGGAATGTCCTACGCCGCCGTGCCCCTCTACCGCCTCTACTGCCAGGTAACGGCACCCGGGGCNCGGCACTTAGCGGAGGATAATCGCCCCCTCCCGCCGCGCTGCCCCGGGTTAACCCCTTCCAGCGGGCTCCTCAGCGGCCCCGCACCGCCAGGCGGTGGAGAGACACTGGGGGTGCGGAAACCCGCCGGCATCAAGGGGCTGCGCTAGTTACCTCAGTACGCACACCACCGCCCGAGCGGTCCCGCTGGGGAGGGAGGGAAACAACCGGCGGGGTCTGGCGGGAACCTCCCCGCACCTCAGCGCCGCTCTGAGGGGTGAGCGACGGGCGACCCCTGAGCGGCTGCGCTCCCTCCCCTCAGCGGCCCGCCCCGCTCCCCCGCCCCCACAAGCCCCTCCGCCTCCTCGGGAAGGCGCCGCAGGGCGGTGGCCCCTCACGCCGGCAACCGGCCGTGGGGCAGCCACTGAGGGCAGACGAAAGACGAGACACCCCCCGCACCCCCGAGCACCGCGGGGAGAAGGCGGAGCGCGCGGCAGAGTCACGTGAGGGCGCGCTCACTCCCCCGCAGCTCTCGCGAGAAGAGCCGCGCTCCGAGCCCCGCCCGGTGCCGGCAGCGCGATGGGGCTGTGCGGGCGGGGCTGGGCGCGCTGCGGGGGGCTGCGGTTCCCCGGGGGGACCGGCGCCCTCTGGGCCCTGGCGCTGGGCAGGGCCCCGCCCCGGCTGTGCCGCACCGCTCCCCCGCGGGCGGAGGTGACGGCTCGGTACGGCCTCTGGGCCCCCCCGGGCGGCCGGGTGCCGCGGGGGACTCGTGGGGTGCGGAGCTCCAACCCCTTCACCCGCGGGCAGGAGGAGGAGTGGCGGCGCCGCAACCGCTCGGCGCTGGCTTACATCGCCGCCGCCGCCGTGGGCATGGTGGGAATGTCCTACGCCGCCGTGCCCCTCTACCGCCTCTACTGCCAGGTAACGGCACCCGGGGCGGGAGGCCGCGGGTCGGTCCCTCAGAGCCGGGGGCCTGTCCCTCGGGGCCGGGGCTCGGTCACTCAGGGCCGGGGCCTGGTCGCTCGGGGCCGGGGGTCGGTCACTCACCGCCGTTCCCTTCCTCAGGCGACGGGGCTGGGCGGCACGACGAGCGCGGGGCACAGCGCGGAGCAGATCGCCAGCATGGAGCCGGTGCGGGAGCGGGTGATCAGGGTGACGTTCAACGCGGACGTGCACTCCAGCCTGCAGTGGAACTTCAGGCCCCAGCAGAGCGAGATCTACGTGAGTGGCTTCGCTTCGCCCCCCACAAACCCCTCACAGCTGGGGGAAGGGGGCAGGGTGGGCTCGGGTTGGGCCACCTGGGAGCCAGAGTCGATGGTGGGCAGGGCTGGGCCCTGGGCTGGAAACACGCACACCTGGGGCATGGCTCCTGCCCCCCTCCAGCTCAGAACTGTACTGGGGGAGCTGGCGGAGAAGGCTGGGTGATGGTGCCTTTGACCAAAGGGCAGGACTTTTACTGCCTCCTGGAGTAAAGTGGAGTTGCTCTCCTGCCGTCCCATCAAGCTACCAAAAAAATGATTGCTATCAAACATATATTTATATAGACACACCATAAAGCATGGGTGTACATATACAGACTGAAAAAATAATAGCTGGGAGAGCAGTGTATCTAAACAGGTGGGGTTGGGGCAGGCTTTGTCCCTAGTGCTTCCTCACCCCTATCCTAGTAGGACTGTTGATGTATTTTAAACAGCGAACGTTTCAATCTAACTTCACTGTTTAAAATTAGTTCTTAATAAAAACTCTCAAGAGGAGTCATGCTGCTTAATTGGTTTCCAAGTCCAGTATTGAAAGAATTATAACCTTAATTAAATGTACACAATATATAATTTGCATATTAAATAAGCTCTGTGTGCTGCTAAACAGCTGTGAATAATATGTCTCAGGGGCCAAGTCGGTAAGATTAAAAATGCACACCTATAACATTATTAGTGCTTTTAATTTTGAATAGGGGTGAACTCTCTATAAGCAAAATATTTGTGAAACAGTGAAGTAACCAGCTTGAAACAGCAAAAGAGAAAACGAACTAATTCAAGCTAAAGTCTAAAGATCTCTGAGTGGAAGGCTGCAGCGAGTTAAAAATGACGACACAATTACTTTATACAGGTGGTACCAGGAGAGACTGCGCTGGCATTTTATAAAGCGAAAAATCCGACTGACAAACCAATAATTGGAATTTCTACCTACAATGTAATACCCTTTGAAGCAGGACAGTATTTCAATAAAATACAAGTAAGTGTTCACACTAAACAAATACTATACTTTCATTTACATGAATGACAATAGTTATCCACAATTTTTCTATTTTTAAGCCTGGATACCATTGTATGCCAACATTTTAAGAAAATATCTTGATTTTTTCAAATGACGGCCTGTGAGTTCATTCTTACAGCCTTACCGTCTTCATAATGATCTGCAATACGTGTCCAGTTAGAGTGGCTCCCAAATATATGATCTTTGGCACAACTAACGTTGAGCACAGGAGGCAAATTGGCCAGGCTAGCTCACATTGTTGCACCTTTGGATGCTTCATTAAAAGCTTTTTTTTCCCCCTGTAGTCGGTAAGGAACAGAATTGCTGTCTTCTTGCTCATCTGGTTGATCCTTCTCAGGATTTTAGAGATGTAAAGGGAATGAGAGTTGATCTTACAAATGAAGCTTTCCCTCCTGTTGGCAGAGATGAAGTTTACCGTAGCTATCGTTGTCTAATTATTTGTCTTTTTCCTTCCCCATGCAGTGTTTTTGTTTTGAAGAGCAGCGGCTGAATCCTCAAGAGGAAGTGGACATGCCTGTCTTTTTCTACATTGATCCAGAATTTGTAGATGACCCAAAAATGGCCAAAGTTGATTTGATCACCCTCTCTTACACCTTTTTTGAGGCAAAGGAAGGACAGACGATACCACTTCCTGGATATCAGTAAAGGCCAATCTCGACACAGTTTGACTCTGCTGCCTGACTATGAGTTTTGAAACCATTTTTCAGCGGAAGGAAAAAAACTGTAGGAGTACTCTGCAATATGAAATTATATTATTATTAAACCACCATGGGCACATGCTGCTGTTAAGAAAGGATGTATTTCTATTTTTGTTAAAAGAACTTATGTAGTTGGAAAATTATTTCTTAGGGATAGTACTTTTTCATCAGACAATAGAAGGGAACATGCTGTTCCTGGAAGAGAGAGGGTTTTATCAAGGCATCTTTTTATAAGACGTTATCTGAATATTGTGAGGCAAATTTTTAAACCCTGCCTGAAATTGAGATCTTCTTTTAAATACAGAGGAACAAATCAGTTTATTAAGCATCTAAAATTGCACTGCTGGCTCTGAATAACTTCCATGTAAGTTACTTTATAAAGAAGTAAAAACAGGTAATCAGTTCATGCAGTCTCAAAACTGAACAAAGTTAAACAGTACTGCTGTGTAACCTTCCCATGGCACAGGAGGATATGACGATTCAGAAGATGATGCACCCTCTCGAATTACTACTGAATCAGTAGCTCATTTGGTAAGAGCAGACTGCTCTCAAACTTATCATTTGAATGAGGAACAGTAATTTAAATGTAAGCCTGTCAAATCTGTGGTATAGCTTCCCTTTAGAAATACCATCTTCAGATTTCAATGTTGTGTTCAACTCGTTTAGGATATCTGTACTGCTTGTGCCTACTGCTCTTTCACTGTGCAGAGGGCTGTACACGGACAAGCTCAGCTTATGTATGAAATGCTGTGAAGGGAAAGGCAGTACACAAACAACTGCTCTAAATTGAAGGCTAAATTGATAGCATAGGAGTCTCCTCAAATCCAAAAGAAATCAACCCTGTTCGAAGGTTAAATCCAACGAAGTCTGCCCAGCAGTTGTTCAGAGGTACTCCTAGGTACTCTGTTTATCACTGGAACAAGTAAGCCTGTATTTATGTAATTTTTCATCATTATCTGTTGGGTAGGGATAATAACACTTTATCACAGCTTTGCAAGTGAGGAATGAGTTACAGAGCAACTTTAAGCGACCTACTCATTTTCAGACAGGAAATAATCTCAGCCCCTATCTCATCTGCTAGGCCAGTTCTTTCTACCCTTTGAGCAGATGAGATCTAACAAAGTAAGATTAATGTTGATTTGTTTGGACTCCTAAAAAGGTAACTGCAGTTACTTTAGGCTCAATTATGTTTGCATACAATAATTTAAAAAATACTTTTTTGAAAATAAATGGATGCTATCNGATCTGTATGAAGATAGCAGCAAGCTTTATAATCTCTAATTCCAGTTATGCTTCAGAAAAAAAATAAGATATCATGACCAACCTTTGAATTCAGGCTAGAAAAAAAAAATTAATTCTTACCTGAGTTGTCTTTAGTCCATTGTCTTTTTGAAAGTTGAACTGATCATGGGAGTTTTCCACACATTACTTTATTCTGACCGCGTGCTTCAGAAAGAAATTAGTATCCCCAGCAACTGCCACTTTCATAAGCGTCGGGGTTTTCCCCTGAGTTTGAAAGCCCCAGTTCGCAGACACTGAGCACATTCCAGCTATAAAACAACCTCTCCCATCTCAGTAATTAGCCAGTTCTCTTCAGGGCTTCCATCTATCTGTGACTATTTTGGTGCTTTAAATATGGAAAAGTTCAGTTAGCAATCATCCATTATGGATTACCGCGTTGAA
>VZTO01019356.1:0-69802 GCA_013400615.1 Syrrhaptes paradoxus | reverse complement strand
TAACTGCAGTTACTTTAGGCTCAATTATGTTTGCATACAATAATTTAAAAAATACTTTTTTGAAAATAAATGGATGCTATCTTTAAAATGCATTATTTTACCAATTATATGTGGTATTTAAATAGATTCTGCATGACATTCATGTCAGGTCTGCACTGTGTATTTATTAAAGTTTAAAAAAGCCTTTTCATTCTTTGATCTCTCTGTTGCATTTTGTCCAGCAGAAGATGTAGAGCCCACGCAAGTAAGATATATCTGTATGAAGATAGCAGCAAGCTTTATAATCTCTAATTCCAGTTATGCTTCAGAAAAAAAATAAGATATCATGACCAACCTTTGAATTCAGGCTAGAAAAAAAAAATTAATTCTTACCTGAGTTGTCTTTAGTCCATTGTCTTTTTGAAAGTTGAACTGATCATGGGAGTTTTCCACACATTACTTTATTCTGACCGCGTGCTTCAGAAAGAAATTAGTATCCCCAGCAACTGCCACTTTCATAAGCGTCGGGGTTTTCCCCTGAGTTTGAAAGCCCCAGTTCGCAGACACTGAGCACATTCCAGCTATAAAACAACCTCTCCCATCTCAGTAATTAGCCAGTTCTCTTCAGGGCTTTCATCTATCTGTGACTATTTTGGTGCTTTAAATATGGAAAAGTTCAGTTAGCAATCATCCATTATGGATTACCGCGTTGAAACAGCCTATTGTCATTTGTTACACTTCAGTGGTATTGTTAAAACCCTAGCACACTAAGCTGTAGGGAAAAATCAATCCACCTCTCATACTGTTTTTAGCAGTCTTCTCAGCCTGCTGTCCAGACCACTGCACGTAATACAAGAAAAATAACAAAGCAGCTTACCTTTTCACCTCTGCTTACAAAAAACCCCAAACTTCAAGTTTGTCTTTTTGACAGAACTAACGTAGCCCTACAGCAAGCTGCGAAATTTCTACCCGTGCAATGGCACAGCCTGGGTTCATGCTAAAATACTTCCCATGCTCTCTGCATCGGGTGTTCTACGGAATACACGTGGCATCTGGTAAAAACTCAGAAGGGAGAGGAGTTGGCTTCTCAGTAAGCATTTGCTTTTATTTGGAGTTTTAGGGTACAAAAATTGCAAAACCAACTGAGAACTTTTATCAGTTAAACAGTTAACATAATGAACGTTTTAAATGCAGTATTTCACAGAAAAATTAGCTTATCGGCTCTGAACATGAACTAAGTTCTCAAATTTTATATCAGTTATAAATCCAGAGAACCAGACCTGTTAAAGTGCACATTTTACATTCAGCATTAAAATAGATAAGGCACTTTAATTATTAAAACTGTTATTAACAGGGTTAAACAACTTGAATAAAATAAATGGATAACTATTGCTCATCTGCATTGTAGATGATTATTTTTTCCTTCACCAGAACAGCAATCTCTGCAGGGCAGGAATATTGAAAGAAATAATTGATCCCCCTCCAATATTTACTGAGTAAATAACAGCAACAACATACGAACAAGCGGGGTTTTCCTGTTCTGTTAATCATGGATGGCAGCACCTCCTGTCCCAGCTCAGGTTCTTAACAAGACAAAAATCCAACTATACTGCAGGCTTTTAGAAAGAAAAAAAATCTGTATTCGGAATACAAATGTAGGAAAGTTAACACTGCGTGTCTTCAGACATCCATCAAGAGGCCCAATTTTAGAAAAGTCCTACATATCAAAACCCCCTTCTAAATTTCTACAGCGATTAACACAGACAGCAATAAGGCCAAACCAGAAACCAGATTCTGCAGTTGCTGTAAATGTAATGTTCTGTTTGCTGCATAAAGGGGTAAAGCAATGCAAAGGAACAGTGAACTTGGAAGAAAAGTTTTCTTCTATAGTGGCAAGAGTCCCTTTTGTTACCTGTGTCAGGTGTGAAGTGTCACCTCATACACAAATGAACCTGGAAAACACATTAAAGGCCCCAAAAATACTTAAAAAATAATTCTGCAAGGCACCTCGAAGAATACACAGTTGAACATTGAGGACGAATTATCCAGGTGTAGATCCAATTAACTCTTCAACTTCCACCCAACTTAGTATTCCGATACTTATCGTTGTGCCAAAATACCAAACCCGCTCTGCTCTTCCCGTGTGCGTTACACAGCACCAGCGTCAGAGAGTAACGAGTGTTCGGTAAAAGACTTCCCCTCCACCTTCAGCATTCTGCATCCTTTTTCACTTCTGTCTTCAGCACATCATCGATATCTTCATAAATAGCTCTGGAAGAAGAGGAACAGGGCGACTCCTGCATCACAGTTGTTTCATTTGGACAAAATGCACCAAGGAAATCCTGCCCAAGCATGCACTGCCGGAGGTTATCTGTTTGCCTAACGGAGCAGCATCAGGTGCAGGATGCCCAGGTTTCCATGGAAACAGAGGCCATCCTGTGTTAACGACAGACCTCTGGGCATGGGCACTTTTGATGAGATAAGGTTGGGACCAGGACTGCAAAATGCAAATGGCCAGCGTACCACGTGGCACGCAACTACTGCAACTAGTTAAAAAAAATAAATAAAGCTCTCTTGATATTCTTCCACCTCAAAACATGATGGTTCCTTGGAAATAAGTTTTGTGTAGGTGGTTCAATTTTTTTGCAATTTCCTGGTAGAAAGAGTTCTGCCATGTGTTTAGTTTTGTATTAGTTTTCTGTTTGACTGCTTGGTCCTCTGGAGAGTCCCAGCATCAATTCCCTTTTGTAGCCTGTGCTTAAATTGAGGATTTTCTTAATACGCAGTACAACAACATTCTTACAAATCACCATTGCTGTGAACAGGAATTACTTTGGTTATCTTGCTCCAGAACTACCTGTGTTGAAGTGTCAGTCAGCTTCCTCCACCCTTAACATGTTTTATTCACCTTTTCCTATCACTGAAAAGGATTTCAGTAATTGTTTTTGACAGAAATATTGGAAGAACATGTACAAAACGCAGCCACTCTCATTTATATTAGCGATCCAGCTGGTCAGCTAACGCAGTCTGAAGTGGGGTCTGTTTTCCCACTCAGAAGATGCTGTCTCAGAAGCTTTCTTGCCTTTCACACTTAAGAAAACTGTTTATTAACTATTTTAAAAGTTACTTACTCAGTGGGAGCCAAGGGATCAAATTCCATTATCTCGTAGTAATGAGAGGACTGGGACTTGTTCTTTGGTGCAGCTGCAGAATAAAGACAGGCAGGTAAATCCAGACTGGAACGTAATCGAAAAGCATGCTTACTGCATGTTACTTTTTTGTACCTTCCCAAAAGTAGCAGATTATCTCCCATGTATCTATAGTTGCTTTAAATGCTAAAATGGGCAGATGTCCAAGACAAGCCATGAGCAATATGAGATTTTTGTCAATGTTTGTTGCTGCTCCTAGTCTTTATCAGCCGTTATGTAAAGCCTCTCAGTCCTAACAAGAAAAACAGATTTCCATGAAAGTTCGGTGGCCCGGAGAATATTTATTACCTGCTGGTGACTGTCCACTGAATGATGTAGGATGTCCAGTCGGCACATTTACTGGATTCAGAGGCACTGGGCTCAAAAGAGTTGCCAACTAAGGAAATCAAGCAAAACAGTGCATAAGACAGTTCTGTGAGAACTGGTTGGACTGAACTTACCTAACTGCTGACTTATCTTTAGACTCTCAGACTGCAGCAGGTAAATTCTAGGGTCAACAGTTATCAATCTAATTAATCTCCATTCTCCACACAAAGTTCAAAACATCTTTTAGCGTTATCTATAGCGTATGTGTATAATTTACTTCTGTATAATTTGTTACACTACACGGTCTCCAAGACTGCCGTATTCACCCTACAGATATCTGCTTTTACTTGTGTTTTAAAACAAGGAATATGCACGTGTGTTTGGGGGCTGCTTCTCATCTTTTCTATTTCAAACTGCTTACTACAGAATACCAAGCAAATTCAAGCCCCTCTATTCTTTCCATTCCTCCTGTCATGGGTGTTGTGTCGGCAGTATATGCCGTTCGTCCTACACTGTACTTGATTTTTAAGTGTTTGGGTTTTTTTTTTTTGGGTTTTTTTTGGTTTTTTTGGGGGGTGTGAGTTGAGGTTTTTTTTTTGTGAGGTGGGGGATGTTGAACATATTATTTGAGATACGAAATACACCAGAGTAACATGATGGCAGCAGGAAGAGATCTCAGTTTGCTGCACACAGCAACAGATGAAGCACAAATAATACAACAACTGCTTTCTGCAAACTCCCCTGAGACTGTGCTGGACCCAGACAAAGAGGCTTTCACATGAGCATCTCTAGTATCAAAAGAAGAAAGTTGGCCTGGTCACCCCATACAGAGTGTTCCCCAAGGTATGGAGAAGGGCCCCAGAATAGATCTTTGTATCCCATTTGGACGGTAGTCGAGGTAAATCCAGAGAGTTCTCATCTGGACAGCTGCCAGCAAAGGATGATTGTTCTGAACACGAGCGTTACTCACATTGCTATACAAGTGTCCAGCTGGGTTGCTTACACTAGTGTTTTGTGCTTCAGCTGCAGATCTAGGAGAGAGTAATACATTGAAAGAAACTGACAAACTATCAAAATTGAATATTCTGATTGTTACCTTATTTTTTTTGCTGGTTTGTCTTTACCTCATGTCACAACTGAGAGCAGCGTGGGCAGGTGGGCCACTGTCCCGTTCCCATAAAAGACAGGGAACCACAAGAACACCTCTCCTATCTTAAACTCTTCTCATTGACCTGTACAATTCATCTCTTTCTCCCTTTCACCGCAGCACGGGCAGTGCTTAAAGCAGAAAGGCATTACAACCCAAGCATGTCTTGACTGTTGAGATAAATTTCTGTCCACGACCAGTGGTGCAGGAGCAGCGTATCTCTAAGCAACGTCTAGCACACGGGTAGTTTTCACTCGTTCTACTGGACTAACATATAAAAGTAGTCAATCTGTGTTCTCAGAGCTTTCTCTGAGCTCATTAGATGAATTACAGAGTACTAACACCTCTGAAGATCTGTTATCTGTTACCATTTCTCGATAAGACATTACTCACGGGAATTGCTGAGCTTTTGTAATAGTTGCTAAATCTAGCTGTGGATAAATTGATGGATAACGCTTGTTTTTATCTTCAGGGGGTGCAGATATGCAATCTGAAATTCAAAGCGATAATTAATGTTCATTTAGACATTGTTAAGGAAATGTTAGTTACTTGTACTATGAACCTCGAAAGGGTAAAGCTGTGTTTGGAAGGCATATAAAGAATCTGAAACAAATTGCTGTTTGTCACATGAAAGGCAAAATTTTAATAACTCTGAGAAGGTTTTAGATGCAATATATTTATCTCCTTAAAATGTCAGAACATCATCTGTAGCACTGTACATGGTAGATACCACTTAAAACTCCTTTCACTATTTCTAAAGATTAAAATGGAATTATAGGCTTTTATTCCTGAGGGGACACTCACACCTTTAACCTCTGTGTATGGACTCCCCCAGAATGGATAAAGGAGGGGCTTCTGCAAACACTGCTTCAGGGTACCAGAGTTCGGAGCTGTACTCACTCCACTGATACGAAAGAAGAATAAAGTTAGAGGAGATGAGTACCTTTCTCCAAGTGAATTGTTTCTAACACCAAGAGCCTCCTGAAAATAACTTAGGAAATCAAGAGGATATGAGAAAAGCATATCTGTGTTTCTGTCTTCCGAGCCTACAGAACAGGCAAGTACCTCAATGTTTTACAGCCCTCCTTGTAAGAGAAAACAGGTCATGTCCTACACTTCAAACTCACCTAATGGTAGAAAAAGATTATTGCTTCCACTGTAAACAAATTACAGGGAACCTCATACAATTTTTTTTTCCCCCCTATGCACACACATCAATTCTCCTTGTAAGGAGATCTAAGGAACATCCTTAAAGTTAAGGAGTATCTTTGTTTTCCTTCTTACAAGGAACTTCTTGATTCCTCCACCAAGCTCTTGTTGGTTTGCTTTAGGGAACCAGCCTGCAAGGGAAATGTACAGTCACACTTACCGCGGCCTGAAGGAGACACTGCGGAGTCACTTTGCACCACTGGTGACACCGGAGATGGAGAATCTATGGAGAGGTTGAGTAGATCACTTGAGGGAGCAGATGGCTGTTTCCTGTACAGCTGAATATTTGAAAAGGAATAAAGTTATTTGGTTTTTCGGGGTCTTTTGGTTTTTTGTTTGGGTTTTTTTTTGGTGGGGGTTTTATTTATTCATTCATATTTATTTATTTATTTATTCATTTAAAAAAGGAACTTGTATAGTCTTAAATTGCTGTTTTCACAGAATATAAATTAAAAAAATCATAATATTAAAAATTGGCAAGTGTGAGAGAAGACCAGGATTTTTTTTTTTTTGTGGTGTGAAAGAGAGAGATCATGAAACAAAAATTGCCTTCCAGAAAATATCAGTTTCAGCAAAGTTGCTGTTTTCCTGAATTTTTGAAACAATTCTGGAGCAGGAAATAGAACAGGCTCAATTCTATATAGCAATCATGAGCTTGTTTAGATAAAAGTTTGATATCGATCTTCTGATTGATCCTCTACAATTATTTTCATACTACTTATTTTTTATTGAGATTTGACACATAGGACATGGATTTTTTTTCAGCCCTGTTTTGGCCAGGGAAAGTTCAAAATCACACAGTGTCTCCTAGGACACAGAAGAGTTCCCTTTGTTTCTCAGGTATAATCACTCACCTCTGTGCGTTCACGTTGTATTCGCTGATTCTCCAGAAACCGAACTCTGTTCCGTGAGAACCTGTGGAAGTTGCAGTTAAACGTTTATTCTGACATTTCTGTGATGTTACTCATAGGCATATAAAGCCAGTTATAATCCACGTTTGATTATAAAAGACTCCAGAGGTGCCAAACAAGCACAACAGGTGCCTTTCTCCGGGGCAGCCGTCTCTTCTCCAGCACTTTGACTGACTCCTCTCCAGGGCTGTGGGTCTCTGCTCGCCTGTGCTCACACCAGTTACCTTGTTCCTGGGCTCGCTTCTGAAGACAGCCGTCTCTTCCTTCCAAAGCAAAGCCAAGGCACAGCTGACCATGCAGTCAGGTAACTGAACATGCACTGGGCCAAATCTGGCTCCTTCTGACCAGGAGACTCTTCCAGCTGAGCCCCAGGAAGCTCTCTGTCCTCAGAGGTCCCCACACACCCTCATGCCATCTCAGGACAAACCACACGCCTGCTCTGGGACACAGCCCTCTCATTAGCTCAAGCATTTGACATCATTTTTTTAAAAAAGCAGACCAGAAAGTCCATCTGCATAAATATTTATGTACTGGGAGTCAAACAGTGCTACGCCGGGTCCAGAGGAGACCCAGTCAAGTGATACTCAGCGTCCATACATCAATCCATTTCAGGAATCAGAGCCCTACGTGGTACAGCCCATGAGACTGTCTGCACAACTCCCTTGGCTGTTCCACATTACCATACTGGTGAGGCTCGCACAGATCGTCTATACGCAGGGAGGAACAGAAGAAAAATCCCAAACCCTTTCCAACTGCAGAACATCAATATTCATCTGAAATCCAGGAAGAACCAAGAAGCTGGCAGAGCCACTAGAGGGAGTGATGGCTACACGCATGAAGCAGCCTATTGCACAATGGGGATTGCTCGGGATTTAATTTGGACTCTACGTTAATAAGAAGAAACAGGGAATGCAGCATGACTTGTCTGCAAACAATACACACAGTCTGAAACAGCTGCAGCTAGTTAAGATCAGTTTGTCCTTTACACATCTCATTGTTCAGAGGCAGTTCCAAAGAACAAATCTTCTGCAACAAACATTAACCAAATACACTTTAATACATTTCAAATGTGAAATGCAATGCATCTGCACCAGGCAGACTCATTCCATACCAACCACAGCATCACAGTACAGAAACACAGCAGTCTTCTGCCCAGTTTCATGATGGCCAATTAATTGCTCCTTCAATCACAAAGTCTTTCATAACGAATATATTGAATTATACCCGCAAGCTGTTATTCATAGTTAGCAGGTTCTTGGTCTTGCCAGTATTCATCAGGTGAAACAAAAATGTAATCCCACATCTGAATTCAGTGGATTTACAGAAGCTGAACAAAATTCTACTTTTGCTTTACTAAAATGAAAAACTTCCTAAAGCAAGAAGCGAGCACACGGTTCTTTCAAGGCACTTACTGTAAGATATGCTAACACTGCTGTAGAGAGACGATGTAAGGAAAAATGAAAACTAAATGTTGTCAAGATTAGACCCAAACTTTTTGCCGTGACACTTGGAAGGATTAGTGATATTTTCAGTACAGCCTTCAGAAGAGGTTTAAAAAGCAAAGATGACTAAACTCTCTAAATCTGCTAAATTTCATCAAGAACCATTGCTCTTGGTGCATAATGATTTCTAGAACATTTTTTAACAATGGAGGAGAAAAACTATTAACATGGAAGGCTAATTCCTGTTGAACCATAATACTGCCCATGAGCATACTCATAGCGAGATTTTGGGGGATAATACTGGAATTTTGAGTTTAAAATGAATTTCAGTTTTCCTCCTTGTGGAGGATCAACACTAGATGTAAGGACCGTCTGTGTCCGTTCAGTGTGCTCATCCAGTTACGATACCAACTGTAAGGAGAGAGGCCCTGTACTTACCTTTCATGTCCCAGGAGGACATTATTCAGATCTTCATTTATTTGTATTAATTCCACTATCACATCTTCATTCTCCACTGTCACCAACAATTCCATGATCCTCTCCTGCATCATCCGACAGGTCTTATACAGTTTCTGCCCAAAGCCAGGGGAAAAAAAAAATAAATTGTAAGTATGGTCTCCCAGTTTGTCAGCTTTGGAGAAGAATGATAAGACACTTGAGCGCTGCAGACTCACAGGTAACTCTCCTTAACAAACCGCACGCATACCAAACATTGCAAATAGCGTCATTTTCATGGCTTTGATCTCTGCAAGACAGGTTGACAACTCTTCCATGACAGCCAGAGCTTCTACCCCTACCCAATCCCTGCCTCTTGACCCACCTTTATTTCTAAAGATCTGTCTCTAAAGCCTAAATTACAAATTGCAAAATAACCAAGACCCCTCTGGGTGATGCAGAGAAAATCTGATTTGAACTTGTTTGAAGCTGATTAAACTCAGCAGGATACTTCGCGTGGATGTAATGGGTGTTCAACGTCTGCTTGAAGAAAGTCTCTAGCTCTAACTGTTCCTCTAAGTGGTTAAGTTTTGACGGATTTAATCTAAGCACTTTTTGAGAAAGTCACAAAGACATAGCAGAATCAGCTGATAGGAGAATTCCGAGAGCTTACCGAGCAGAATTTTGCATTATTGCCAGTTGAATTGGAAGATAGTTTATTTATATTCCTCTCCACTGCAGAATTTGCATGTTCAGAGAAACAAATTCTTTAGCAACAGGAACTTCAACTCAGCCAACACCTCCCCCCCTTCCCCCAGTGCATTTGCAAGTGCTGGCTGGCTCTGCTTAAGGAAAAAAAAAAAAAGAGGAGGGGGAAAAATACTCCATTTGTACACTGCTATGCAGAAATTGTTCTGGTATTATTTTCAAAATAATCTGATGTTTCCTCAAAAACATATACTTCACATAAATAAATGATTTATGTGAAAAGAAATTTTGCACCCCTTTGCCAAATCTGCACAAGGATTACAGAGTGTCGTACCTTTCAGTACTGTATCTTCATAGCCCAGCATAAAACACATAAAAATGTGTTCAGTTTAATGTCTGTAATTAAATTTAAAACCTCTCCGACACCACACTTTACTACCTGATTCGCATTTTAAAAATGTGTATTTCTTATAAGGCCATTATACAGGCAGACTAGCTCCTTTGGAAATACCAGTATTCAACAGAGAAGGAAATCCAGACACTCATTTCAAGGAGGGATTTGCTAGGCTTCGCTCCTACCCATAATGATGCATGCACTCTTATGTTTTGAAAACTGGAGTTTTACAATGATGGACCACCAGCTGGTATAACAATCATCCGTGATTCCAGTGAATTTCTGCTAGTTCCTACCAGCTGGTGAGCTGGACCCAAATTCCTGCATGTCCCTCAAGTGGGTATTCACAATCCAGTCCAAAAGTTTGTTACTCTTCTTGGCTGGTACTAAGCTTCAGCTATTCCTTAACTTCTGTTAGTGGTCAGCACAGTATTTCGAGCGAGATCTGCTATCCCAAGCCTCATCCATGAACAGGGGGGAGGAAGGGAAAAGCCCAGCCAGTACCAAAGCCACGGAATGGAAAATACATTGCACTGATAAAGTTTGCCCTGTTACAGTTTTTATTGAGGCACTCCAGATAATCAGAAGGACTGAAATGAAGGTCTCCAGCTCACTCAAAGCCTTGACAAGCAGCTCTTTTAATAAAGGACTTTGCTCTCTGACGACAAAAGTCAAATCCAAGCAACCCAGGTAGAGCTACAAACAAAAAGGAACCGGGTAGCCGTGCTCGATGCTTTATACCGCTCGGTGCACAAGGGAAAAGAACAGAAAGAACAACAGGGAAGTTAACATAGAAGGAATGAGTTTTTAGTCACTCTCCCACAAATAGGAACTCCACACCCTGTCCTGAAACTTTCGCCAAAAATTTTATTACTGGGAGTGTCAATAAGAATCCACTGGTTTACCGTGGGCAACCTCATCTGTGCGCCCACATGCAGAAGGGCCGCAGTAGGAGACAGGAAATGAAAAACATGCTTTTCCTGTTTCACAGCCAGATACACCTTGTCATGGACTGGACAGAGGTGGCCAACCACATTAAACCAGTGTATACTCCTACCTGGAGTGTCTTTCACCAGTTGGTTAAGTCACCAAGGCCAGTTTGCACCTTGGCAACCTCCCTGGTAGCCTGCAGAAGTGAAGCACTGGGTAGAGCAGCCGTAGATTAGCTCCACTGCTGGAACAACCTACACCCAGTCCTCGAGTGTGGGCAAAGCAAACCCTCTGCAAACTATTGCAACAGCTGTTTGCCTGCCTTTAAAGTCTACTCTGCCCAGATCCTTGCTTCACAGACCCTTCCTCCTTGGACCCGTAGCTCCACAGACCTCCGAGAAAAGAGTGTTGGAGATGCAAGAAATTTCCAGAGGAGCAAAAACCACCGAGAGACTGCACCTGTGTCCTGTCTGCTCCCCCCAGACCAGCAGCGCTGCCTGTCATTAAAGACGAGAGGCAGTGGCAGTCTGCAGCTCTCTCTCCGTATCTCACCTCGTTGTGAATCCATCCATAAACGGACACAGCTGAACAGCACAACCCCAAAGGCAAACCAACAGCACCCAGTAGCGGTTCCTTGCAAAGGAAAAGTTCTCCACTGGGCACCAGCAGCACACTGAAGGCTTGCAAAAATCAGTTCTCTAGAACATTTAATGCTGACAGATGACTAAAAATGCCTTCTTAGCATAGAAATTTGGAGGTAGGTTTAGAAACAGAAGGATGTGACAAAAGCTTTTTAAATTCTCGCAGACCATAGGGAACAGAAGAAGGCCCACTGACATGGGTCGCTGTTGAAATACTAACATAACACTGCATTTTTCATTTCTAAAATAGAAAATACAGCACGAGTAGAAGAAATGACATCACAGAAGGAAGAATGTCTGCATGTTCCCTGGCAAATCTAAATTGGATTATTGCAATACGCTTCCTTCAGGCTACACTATGAGCACGTGCATTCATCTACAGCACAGCCAGCTCCCGATCTTTGAGGTCACACACATAAAACCAATACTTCATATTCTTCACTCTGCCTTTAAGGTACTGGTAATAATAAAGAGAGCATTGAAAACTCCAGGATGGATATGAGAGAGACTGTGTCATCATCTGTTTTCCCAAAAGGCAACTGCGTTCAACTGGAATGTTCTTGGGGCTGTTTGACAGAACATGCTTAACAGAGAATGCTCCATTATTAAATTCCTTTGCCCTTAGAATTCCCTAGAGCTTAAATTTGCATTGCAAGCTGTATTATCCTTTTCTGACTATCTGGATGTCAGGGGAAGGTGAAGGCAACAAGAGAAAGCTGAGCAAAACCAGAGACAGGAACCTGTTGCTGGATCCCATTTGGCAATCTGAATCCAGATGTTACAAGAAAAGATTCAACATATTTTAAAACCAACTTTGACTAAACCAAACCAGTAGCCCCTACCAGTGAATTACTGCATACCTGCAAAAGATTCATATCATCCGGATTTTCAGAGCCAGGAACGTTTTCTTTTAATATTGATGACATGACTCTCACGTTCATTTTTGCCATATCCAGTTCACTGTACAGCTTCCCAATCTGTTGAGTTCAACAGGACAGAATATTGGGTGGATGAACAGAGTGAGCAGAATAATTCTTACCTCTAATACGTACCTGCTTCCCCTCCAGGTATAATATAGGCCTAATTAGCATTATTTTAATCCAGTGACATGCCATGAAAGTGAATGGAATTAGCCCAGCTTTTATGTGTGCAATCAAACGAAGATCCAAGTCTGACAGTACACTCATTTTCCTTACAGTTAATCCCTCTCGCTAACCTTACTGTTACTCTTTTGCGTTACCTACAGGCCAAGCAGGAATGGAAGTGAAACATCTTTTCCTTTCTGCTTTTTAGAACCATCTCTTCACACAAACCTTATCCAAAAGTAAAGTTGGCTTTCTCACTTATCTTTGAAATAATTTTTATCAATTTGCGTAACAACGTCATAAGACATCATTAGATATTCTCATGCTCGAGTAAATGATTCCACTTTCTGGTTGGGGTACAGCCTGGCATTTACTGAATTAACTTCTGCCTCCTTTGCTTTGGCACGCCACCATATAAAATAGGAAAATGAACCTAAAACCACGAATACAGAACGATGCCACTTGAACTGACCCTTCCCGTGGTCTATCTGCCCAGGTTGTCCAAAATCACACAGTACCAGTACATTTCAAGTGGACCCACCCCCCTCTAAACCTCTAGTACCGCACCTGCTCAGGAGTCAACAGTAATGTTGGGCCTGTGGGAAGAGGCAGTAAAGAACGTTTTGCAGGATTAGCAGAAGACAGTGACGACTTTGTAGAAGGCTGAGATGAATTCTGCAGAAAGACAGAAGAGCAGAGCTTGGGTTTAACAAAAGAATTGAAGCAGACATGCAGATGAGAGAGCTACAAAACATCTCTGTCAGACTAGACAACTGGGCATGAGCTTTCTCATAATCAATGCTCCCAAGGAATTTGTTGAGCAAGATCTATTTACAAGAATAAATCTAATGGCTATTTTGTAATGAAATGAGGCTTGGAATTCAGATAACCTTTAAATGGGTTTGCAAGTAAATTCCATCACAGAATGAAGTCACGACGGCTAAGAACAGCCTAGCTCTTTCAGCTCTTAAGCCATCGAACAGCCAAGCACCACTGCAATTTTACAGTGAAGGATAGTTTAGAATGCAATCACCCTTGGAAGTGGTGGAAAGGTTGGAGGGTTAAGTCTGGTCTTTGCAGAAGATGAACTGCAAAGGCGTGCTGGATCGAAAAGCTGGAACATTTCATCTGCAGAAAGCTTCACTTGCATTGCATTTGAACTGACTGCTATAAAAAAAAATAAATAAATCCACATCCCAAACCCAACCTGCACAAGACTACACTCTTCAAGTCCTTCACTTCCTAGAGACTGAGCTGAAAATTCCTTTCAGGTCTGCTGTTGCTCAGATCAACAGAAGGTTTGCCACTGATTTTAACTGGCAGATACATGTGGGAGACAGAATCGTCTCTACTATACTTGGTGAGAAAAAATAATTATTGTCTATTGAGAGCATTCTCCACACAGCTTCTTCAAACCACCTTTAAATACATCAGCTTTTGTACACGCCACTGTTCAATCACCAAATCAAACTCAGGATAAATTTGAATCATTCCTGTCTGCACTGATGATAGACAACTAATTCTGTAACTGCACGGTTCCACCCAGTGGTGGATGGCTTTCAAACTTCCCAAATCTCTTGTGAAAACTCTTCTAAAGAAAAAAAATCTGGGAAGAATGCCTTTAAAACATGTACTGTATTTTCAGCTGATGTCCAATGCTCAAGCCATACTTGATGTCCTAGATGCTATGTGATGATGCATATGACATATGCTTAAATAACATTTATTGTGTACTAGCTGTGCAAACAGCTGGAGACACATATAGACAATCTTTTCTTACAGATTTCTACCTCTCTTGGTTTAATTTTAAAGATAGATAATGCTCATAATCCTGAGCAGTACATGTTTTCATTAAAATCTTACTCAGTTGAGGCTTTCAGAAGTTGAAAATTTTGGAGCATGCAGGTCTCATTCACTTTGAGGCAAACAGTGTGCCCAAATCTTTTACACACTTTGAAGCATCTGAGAGTCTCATTTTTGAGAACATATCCACTAATCTGTGGTTTGAAATAAAACAAATAAACTATTATATAGGCCAGGTTTCTGTTGTTATCTCAGCTGTTATAATTGAAACTGATTCCATAGGTTGGTCATATTCTGTCCTGGAACATTTAAATAAAAAGACCCCCCAAACAAACACATGTTCTTTGTCTACAGAGCTCACACAATTAACACACCCTGTTTCTAATTTACAATGGTTAATGAAGTATCCTTGTGTATCCTCACCTTAGGTACCCCTCTGCTGGTGTCAGGAGATGGAAACTCCACTCCTTTCTTCAGCAATTCTAGATAAACTTCTTTGACTTCGCTCACATCCACCATTCCTTGGAAACCTCGAGCCCACGTCTAGTTTTGAAATAACAAGAACAGTCACAGAAAAAGGACAGTCGGGGGTCAGACAAGCATGTCTGAAACATGTGGTCCTAAAGGCAGGTCATTCCCTGCGTCCACTCCAGCTCACTTCAGTCAAAGCAGCAGGAACCACAGAAGCTCCAGTTACCTCTCATCCCGTTTGCTAAGAGCAAGCGCAGAGGGAGCACACACACAGACTGGGAGGGGAATATAAGAGGTGGGGGTTGACAGTTTTCCAGTTCTCCCCCTTTGTCTTCCAGCCTGTGCTACTCCTGCACGAAGCAGCAGCAGCAAGAGTAAAGTCTGCTTTAGGAAGAGGTTCCTGCGAGTATATTAGAGCACAGCAATGGTCTGCATCCCTGACCACACAGAGAGACACAAACCCTTACTGTGTACTGCACACTTACCATGATATAGGTCAAGATTTTCTCCTGCATGTCGATCGGCAGATTGTATCTTGGATTCAGCAGTTTCACCAGCTTGTCTTTACAGAAATCTTTCTTCACAACCAAAGACTGGAATCTTGGGCCACAGTTCTCTATACACATGTCAAGCAGCTGCACACACAAAAAGCTTCTGTTACACAGATACTAGGGAAAAAAACCCAACAACTCCACTGCTTTTGTTTCCTTTTGTTTAATTTGTTCCAAGGTGTTATGGGGAAGAGTACAAATGGATCTGAACAGATTACTGGCAGCTATCTCACTGGAATGCCTGATGAGGTTACTGGGGGGAACAGCAGCTCACTGTGTGCACCGTTGTACCTACACGATACGCAACGAGGTGTGTTAGCCGAGTTTTGCTGTTTGTAACAGAGGAGTATGGCCACTTGTTCCCATGTCACAGCAGTTACTGAACGCACGGTACCTTAACAGCATGAAATCTGTCCATAGCTTAAAAAATGTCCTGTACAGATTCAGTAACAGAATTAATCCACTGCCTAGCACATAGGTACTCTAGTCAGACAGATTCTGAAGAGCTCTACAAGAGAAGAAAATAAGATTACTAAATGCCTCTCTTCTAATCTGTCCTGTAAGTGAGAGACTAATGAAAAAATAGAAAAGAACAAATTCAACAACTCAGAGTACAATTTCCCCATGTCTTTTAAAGGTCACATTGATTCGAAACAGATTAGCTGAATTGTTCCAATTGTCAGATTCATCTTCACAAACGAAGTCTACTTCCAAACCTCTGCTTGGAATGCTCAAAGTAGGATCCCTGCAAGCAGCAGGTCTGCCCTAACAAACAGAGCAGCGCGTGGTAATGACATAACACTTCTCCCTTGCACACCTGGAGGTGGCTGATTACAATTCCCATTTTACAGAAGAGCTATCAAAAGCTGTCCCTGTGTCCCAGCCATCTGAAGTCAGGCCAAGTTTTGATAGGAAACTGGAGTCATTCAGGTGCAGAATCCAGAACAGAACTCATCTCGTCTGGCTCAGATCTGGACATCGATGACAGGACTACGACGCCACATGTAGAGAAAAAAGTCACTCTTGTGCTTTTTGCTCTTCACCCATATCTTTACTTTCCCTCCCAATTTAAGAGGGAAGATGGAAAGGTGAAAGCTAAGGGTAGAAATTAACAAAAGTCTCCAAAATGTCATGGTTTTCAAGAAAAAACCTCCCCTGAATCATGCAGCAGACAGGATATATTCTCAAAAGGATACACATATTTTAAAGGATGCTATTGTAATTTTTATAAAAGTGGGTTAAATATACTTTCTTATTCAGAGCAGATGATATTTGACTAAGTTTAAGTCATTTCAGTAACTCGTTTTCTATCCTCGGGACTTGGGGATTTTTCTCCCAGTGTGATCAGGAACTTCTGGGAGAAGAGTTTTAAAACCAGAAGAAAATATATTGCTGAAATGAAAACAGGGCAGAACAAAGAGACCCTGTCAGACTGCTGTGCAAAAACCTAACTGCGAGATAATTACAAAAAGTCTTGGCTCGAATCATTATTTTTCATTTGAAAGAGTACATGAAACATATGCTAATAAACCAAGTCATTTGCCTGTGCAGGACTTCAAAGATGGTCTGTGTAAAACATTTTCAACCCAGTGCATGGGAAATTTGGTATGCTACTCCCTATTATTAATTCTCTACTTAAGGGACTGAGTATTTACCCTCTGAATGGAAGTACTGAGCTAATATGCTAGATCCTCCGCTCAATTACACCAGCCCAGCCCACTCACTTGGAGTGAAACTAAGCTGGTGTAAGAAAAAGAAGAATTTGACTCAGTTATTTTTAAGTGAACAAGCCACTGTCATGCTTATAACACCTTTCATTAGAATTTCAACTGGGTTAATTATCTTTGCAAATAGGACTTCACCTTCCTAAGCAGTTGCACTGGAATGAATAGACACAAGGTGGCCAAGCCAACTGCTCCAAACAGCACAATGGAATATCGATAGAAGCATGTTTTAATAACAGAACGGGCCAATTAAATTCAACCAAACCATTCAACTTCCTCCAAATGACAGGCAGGACCTGAGAACTGTTGGAATTGAGAGAGCTGCTATGTTCCAGCCTATGATACCATCCAGCTGGGAAGAGATCTGCACTGAGCAAAAAGGGCGACGTGCACAATCCAAGCCCGCTGGTTCACACGACAGCAACGCAAAACTAAAATGACAAAAGGCATCTGAACAGAGATGAAGACAAACTGTAAGGCTGAAACAAAATGAGAAGGTGGTGGGGACAGCAGAAAGTCAGCTACATTCCTTGTCGCTAGAGACCTCACTCCTAACGCGGTGAGACTATCTGCTCATCTAAAGCAGCCAGGTGTGGTCCGTAAAGCTGTGATGAGCGGATGTACTTTGGGATGGATACGTAATCACATCTAAGGTGAACGCAAGAAAACAGAGATGAACAGCTTGCTGCTTTGTATTTCTGACTGAAAGGAAACAAGTTGTTAATCCATCTCCAGGATTACACGCTACTAAACATATACTGATGTCTACACAGCAGAGCTTTAGGACAGCAAGAGACCATTTCCAGGTGCCAGCATTTAAAAGAAACCTGCACGAGCAGCTTTTCCACCTGCCATTTATCAGCTACAGTGCAGTGGCTATGTAGACTTTGCATTTCAACAATATTAATTTTTCAGAAGTCTTGAATTCTTCAAATTTTTATATATTTTTATATATTACATATATACATGCATATATATAAAAAAACCACTGAAACATGCATTTCCTTTGCTCCCATTCAATACCTTTTTCTTTTCCTCTTTGCCCATATATACCATATAGTGTCATAAAATTGACTAGGACTTTTTTGATCAAGGGGCTGGAGAGTTCTCTTATGTTTTTGTTTTTTAGATCCTCTGCTTTGTGGAATGTAATTTAACAAATTCAAATCTGAAGGCCACATTTGCCATGCTAAATTTTTTTTACATCCAAAAACTTACAGGATATTAAAAGGAAAACCAGAAAAAAAGCCTAAGGCAAAAAAAACCCCAAACTCCCAAATTTAAATCGAACCGATGACTTTACAATATTTTCCAACAATGGCATGCAGAAAGGAAACAATAATTCCAGCTTAAATTTCTGCCCACTGCTTTGTACACAAGAGTGTGCGTGTGGACACAGACGCAGAGAGCGAGCTGAATTCAACACACTGCTTCCCCGTATGCTCTCAGGCATGTCAGCGTTGGGTATGTAAACAGAGCTTACGAATCCAAAGTCTGTTAGCAATAAGGAGTCAAATAACTCATACACACTTTGTTGGATTCCTGCCTAAAAATTCTAATCCTCTGCACTCCGATTGAGAAACCGGCACCACTGCCAACCCTGATCTCTTGGCTCTATCAAAGGCTGCGCATGAAGCAACTCCAGGTCCTGACACACAAACACCTCGATCCACCGGCTTCCCAAGCACCGCGCAACTTCAGTCGAGCAGAGTAAATGATGTCAACACATTGCACAGCTGGCATTCACCTGTCTTCCTCCAAGTAAATAAATACAAATCTGTGAGCCAGAAGGAAGAAGACACCGTTGAGATTTAACGTGTCTCGATGGCAGAATCAGGGCTAACACGTGCAGCTGTGCTACTTCAGATGAAGAATTTCACATTTCCCTCTGTATTCTCTGGGAATAAGCTCCTTAAGCAGTTTTGCTAGAAAGATTAAATTCCAGAGTTTCAAGGTTAAGTAAATAAAAATGGATCAAAATACATTTCAAAAGAGAAGTGGTTTGTAAATCTGTTGCCTTCTTAGTTGTATCTCATGTAGGTAGGAGAGACAATATGATGCAGTCTCAAAAGCTGAAGGACCACATTTACTGTAAGAAACACAGGCAATAGCTTACAGTTCATCAAAAGAGAGCCCTCATTTTTGTAGAAATCTGGGAGAAAAAAAATTTTAAGAGATAATGGTTGCACAGGGAATGAGGGCTCATGGTTTAGGAATTGAAAATTGTGTTTTTCCATTTGCAATGATTTGTGGTTCTAAGCTAAGCATTTCAACATGGGAAACAAACAATTTCATTGAGGCAATCAAGAACCCAAACCAGAAGATACAGCACATAGAAAGACTGATTTGGGAACAAAGGAGTTTAAAGTCACATGTGGTCAGTGATGAGGTCATCAAAGGAAAGGTTTTACACCTGCTAACGTGACAGCAGTACTGGTAGAAAACTAGAAAAAGGAAAGGAGCCAGGGGCAGAGGGAGAGGCAACGGATGGAAGATCTTACACAAACACAAAAGCAGGAAGCCAGAAAGTTAGAGGAAAGGCTGGCACTTATTGAAAAAAAACCCAAACACCACCTCACGGAAAAGAAACCTGCAGTCAGAAAACAGCAGCTGTGCCAAAAGGACGCGATTGCCTGGCACACGGTTACACGTGTACACGGGAGTGGGTGGGAACCGACACAGAGAAGGAGCCTTATGGCAAAGAGCCTGTGAGAACGTGTTGAACTAGGAGCGTAACCGAAAGCTGGTACACACTCCAGCTGCCAGCAAATACAATAAGCTGCCAGGTCAACACGATAAAGCTCTTCCATGGATACACCTGAATCAAGATCCTTCTCCCACTTTTATGTGTTTCAGAGCTAAACTATAATGTCACCTTGGATGTATCTGCTGGGTAAACATCCAAGGGAGGCTCTAAATCCAAGCACTGGGTTATTGTCACTCCAGGTGACTGTGTCAGATATTCAGAGAAGGACCTAGGTGCACAAAGACTGTAGGAGAAAGAAAACAGATCTGATACAGGGATTGCAATTACAGCGGAAACCGAGTGTTTCTGTTATGCAAACACTGGAACACATGAAAAAGTGACTCATAAGACAGTAGAGGAGGAAGCCAAGAAAGAAGTGCGGGTATGGAATGAGGTGAAGGTATCCATTGGTACATTTAACGCGTTTATCTGCATCTCTAACTTGACAGGAGACACTTGGGCAATTGCTAAGTGACCTACAATTCCACACTATCAATCTCCTATCTTCCTTAATCACTTCTCAGCACATATAGATAATGATTTTGCACAACAAATACCAAACTCATGAGTAATACTGTAACGCAGACAGGCCCCTACAACCTCTAAAAAGGAAATGGTGAAGAAGATACTTCTAGACAAATAATGAAAGACAAATCCCCAACAACTTAAAATCCAGATCACGATTCTTCTCACAGTTGCCCTACTGTTCGTCAAGAGTAATTCAAGGGGTGAACTCTGGACTTATGACAGTGTTAGGAACTTCCTGCTACTGCCTGCACTATCAGTGCAGAGAAAAACAGAGCACTAAGATAACACACTCCAGTAAATCTTAAATGGACTGAAATTACAAGACTTCCCTAAACTCCGGGATAGTTCAGAAATACCGTCAGATTCTGCAGGGCAGGTTATCTGAAATGAGGATATTCCCAACCACTCCAACCTTTAGTCATAACGTCCGAACCTTACACGGCTCGCCCTGTGTCTTGCTCCTGTGCTTAACTCACCATTGTTCCCTTTTCATTCAAATCTCTCATTTGTACGTGATAGCCCTTACCTTTACAAAACAGGTCCAGCACACTCCACCACTCCGCATACCACGCTCAGTTTAACTAAGATCAGTACCACAAGGTGAGTAATCGAATGGTCAATTGTAGCTTTTATGTAATATTCCAACCCCTGCATCCTTCACAAACAGGTGGGGCACTCACAGAGGGACAGTCACTGGAGAAATAAGAACTATACTACCTTTACATAGTACAGGTTTAAAACCAAAACCAACCAAAAAAGCAACAATAAATTTAAGAATGTGTGTCATCCAGGACTCCATGGAACACCAGTGGACCATCTGATCTGCACTGTGGTCGTGCTGTACACATAAACAAGGAGAGAAAACATCCTGGGGTGTTGTGTCAGTGATAATTTACATGTCACCTTATCGTTTAAGATGTTTTCCTCCTTAGTGTCTAATTAATATAAACATAGCTGTACTTACAGACAGGGTAAGCCTGATCTCCTTATGGTTACAGTTTTTTGAAAGCTTTTTCTTTAGCGCTTTAACCGCATCTTTAGGCCTGTGACAAAAAATTAAGTAGAAAAAGTTACCAGTGAAGTTAAGACTGTTTTTCTAGTTCACAACTTCATCCAAGAGCCAAAAATACCAGTCTGAGATACGGGACCAAATTCATCCCTGTATTTACACCCACATAAAACTAGAGCAATTGCACCATTGATCTCAGCAAAATGGAGCCAGAGTAACAAAGCAGTGAATCAGGTTTGTTACTGCACTACTCCCGAGAATTGTGCAGAGAAATAAAGTTGTTCTCCTCTGCAGAGCCTCCTCAAAAATTGTATTATTTCACTGTTGTACAATAGATTTACTTATCTAGCTTTTATTGCTATGAAAGGGAAAAACAATCACCAGCTGTATCAAAAGTTGACTGGAACCTATTTTTCAGGTGTGATGCCATTAAAAAATATTCTCCTGGGAGTGCTGTCAGGAGTAGGGGCATCTTGGCTCTTTATGTTATAATTACAGGATGCTTTTAACTCATCTGAGTAATTACCACGTACAGATGGACAACCCATTCCACCCCAGAGATAGGGGCATTTCCAGCCCAGTCATTTTGTTTGCTATATATACACCCCATATCTTTTAACTATCTATGTAGGAGGAAAAGGGTGGAAGACGGTATCATGCTTATCAAATGTGGGAAACAGCCTTGCCTGATTAATATGGGCTATCTATAGTGTACAATCATTAGGGCCAGCTCAATACTCGTGATCAACAAAAACAAGATGTCCTAAAGTCTCTTTAGGATCTTGCTAGAATCTAAGATGAAGCAATAGGCATAAATACAACGTTTCAATAAGAAAAAAAGACAACTTTGTTGAAAATATTTCAAAGCCAATTAAACTGAGTATTTACCTTTACCACATTTTTTCAATTTGAAATGTTGTTTTACTTCATCAGAAAAAAAAAAGAAAAGATTTCTCTATTTTTCTTAATCCTATGTCATATCCAGCCATACCAGTAGAGCATCAAGTGATGGATGGGAGGATGAGAGCGGAGAGGAAACCTTTCCCTTGAAGAAAGCTTTACTACTACTATTGCACTCCTGCTTCTTGCTTCTCCCAGTGAAGCATCTGGAAATGCTCTGGTCAGGAGCTGGAGACTGCATTAAAATAACTATTTGCCTAATTAGACACAGCAGTTCTGCTGTTCCTAATATCCTGTTACAGAATACAACTAGTAGTAGCTGCCTAGGAGGAAGTTACAAGCAGTTCCTTTGTGCACAAGAGGAAATAGTTTATTAAAAAACGTTCTGTTGCATAGGAGCTCCACATGAAAACAAACACTGAGGGTCAACCTGTGTTACTGCGCACGGCAATGGCCAGAAGGGAGTTACTACTGACCTTCCAAGCTCCAAAAGCCACAGGTGAGGGTAAGGGATCTGAGAAAAATGAAAGGGAGGACAAGCCAATGCAAAAGAAGATACTTGTGTGGAAAGTGACGCATACCTCATCCTCCTGGAGAAAGCTCTCCGGTGAGTGATAAAATATGCCACTGCTAGCAGCGAGCTCTTGCAATGCAATGCTGAATCAGATCTTACATAGAAAAACATCCCTTCTCCCCCTGTTACAGGTGGGAACAAGGAAGCACAAAGCCCAAGCCACCAAGCAAACCAGAAGGCAGCTGTTCGGTGCCACAGGCCAGCTCTGTCCTGAGAGCCCCGGTACACGTGTCGATATGATGGATCCCACTGAACAGAAACCAGCCATCGCTTCGCTCCTGCTGGGATGTAGGCTGGCTGAGGAATTGCGTATCAGGGAACTCTTAATTACGTTAGAAGCACAGAGTTTTAAGTGGTGCTGCAGGGAAATGCTCAAGGTCTGTTCCCAGGTTGGGTTTTGCAGAGCACAGGGGTACCCGCTTAGCCTGACAAGCTGTGCAGGTTGTACAAAATGTTGGATTCAGGGGAGAAATCTAACCTTTCTCCAGTGCTCGTCTGTGGGGAAGGGCCTACAAACCTAACCCCTACACGTCCTGTCGTCCGAGCGAGAGGCACCCAGACAGGCAAAACCTCCCCACGCACCGCAGACCCTGCTCCCTGCCGGTGCGGGGGCAACTTCCCACGGGCATCGCACCGCCCGGCCCTCCAGCTGCCACCTCCGAGGACAACCCGGCTGTTTAATGTCCCCCAGGAGAAGGGGGCAGGTCACGGCTCTGCCGGTCCCTCTGCCACCCGCAGCCCCTGCCCCGCTCACCCCTCCTCGGTGGCGTTGATCACGTCGCAGATGTGCATGAACTGTCCCCACTCCTCCGTCTGCAGCGCTCCGAACGTCGCCCGCTCTGAAAGGCCAAGGGGACCCGCCGTCCAGCCGCCCGGGGACCGCCGGGGACCCCCAGCCCGCCGAGCTCCGCCGGGCCGGGCGGGAAGCGGGGGGAGGCAGCGGCCCCACACCGCGCCCCCCGGCTCCCCTCGTTACTCACCCACCAGGCTGCCCACGGCGGTGCCGAAAGGGTCCTTCGGAGCCTTCCCGAAAGCCATGGCCGCTGCCGGCAGGGTCGCGCAGCCTCTGAGGGGCAGCCCCGTCCCGTCCCGCCGGATCCGGCCGCTCCTCTCCCGCCCCGGCTGGTCGCTCCCTTCCTGAGACTGGGGCGGAGCCGCCTCCAGGTGCCGTCGCGGCTCCTCGCTGCCGATCCCGGGCGGGGCTCCCCGCGGCCCCGCACCGCTCCTGCCCCCGCGCAGCGCCGGGGTCAGAGCTGGCTCGGTGCCGGGAACTGTCCCCTCGGCCCCCTCCCGCACGGAGGGGTCAGCCCCCCGCCCCCGGAGGCTCGGTCCCGGCCCCAAAGCACCCCACGCTGATTCCACGCGGGATCACGGAGCCACATCCTCTTTTTCCTGCTCCTCGGCCAGTGTTTAACGTGTGACGCTCCCCCCCCCAGCTCACGGCGAACTCGGAGGTCCCCCAGCCACCTCCTAAATGGGATTTAACAGCTGAAAGCACGAAAAGTTCGGCATTTTGTAAGGCAAAGCCCAGGAACACCTGGGTCGAACCTCCCCACAGGCTGCAACCCGCCTGCTGGCACCAGTGACTTGTATCGTACTTTCACTTCAGTGGAAAAGGGAAAAAAAAAACCACCTTCCTTGCAGCGCTTACCTGCACAGATCTGTTCAGTGCACAGAAGACTGCTGGTAATTTTTTTAAAGGTATTTTGAAGAACTTCTTATAGCAGAACTGACTTTAAAAGATCAGCATTATGATGTAAATGTTAAGACTGTCTCTTCAGGTATGAGAGCACAGAAAATCAGGCTTTGATGCAATTTGCTGGTCAAATCGATAACACACAAGTCATTTATTTTAAAAGAAGACTGCTAATGCAGTGAGAGTGACAACTTGTGCTACACTACGCTGCACACTTTAGCATCCCCCACTATGAAATCACCAGGGCTGATCACTGCTCCTGCAACGTTCATGCGTGTTTTCCCAAACCCGTATGTTCTTTTGTTTCCCAGATTTAACAGGAAAAGATGCACAGATCCCAAAGAGACAGGGGAAAAAACAGTGCACGTAAGTTACATTCATAAAGTCATCCTTCGTATTATGTAGGAACCACTAACGCGTTCCTCTCGCCACACACACGTTTCCACGTGTGGTGCTTTCTTCCTACAATTGCTATCAATGACTTCCATTGTGTCACTTCATCACGAGTCTCACTGTATCTCAGACCTGTACAATGCTTGGCAACAGATACGGCATGCATGGAAATTACAACCTCAGCTGTAATTCTGTTGACTGAGAGTTGTAATTATTTCAGTATCAAACAAATACGGAATCATATTAACTAGCATTTGAGTACGGCTTAATCAGTCATACAGTCAGAACATGAGATAAACAAATAAATTATTTGCCTGACATTAGAATGCCATGAATTAACAAAGCTGTATTTGCACTGATTACGAGAGTTCTTCCCAGAATAAACTCCTCACTTCCAGTTGCCTTTTGTGTAACTCTATGGCCCCATCTACTGGGTGGCCAGAACATAAAGGCTGCAGAGGAACATAATTTTTTCTGTACCTGCAAATACTTCCACAAAAAGCAAGTTATCACAAGAACTTTTAGGCAAGTCGATCACGTGCAATAAATGTAGGAGCTGAGTCTTTTTCTTACTCTTTCTGTAGTAAATGTGTAGAATTCATCATACAGCTCGGCGAGGGTCCATCTGAGACTGTTTCTATGAACGCATCTCCCTTTCCCACACTTCTGTTAGTCCTGTGTTTGGTTATCAGCCAGACATCATCTGTCAAAACAAGAGTTGGTTTGTTTATTCTTGGTTGCAGAATTTTGAAAGACATCCTCTAAACTTCGGTGTTTATTTCATTTGCTCTTTAACACCGAAACCGACATAAGGGCTTATTTAAACGAGTCCTTGTTAAACCTGCAATGAGTCAGATCCCGTGTCAGACAGCATATGTTACTGAGCTACCCAGGGGAAAAAATTCTGATTAAGCTTTTTTTCACTGGAATTTACTGATTAAAGTTACTCATTGAAATCAGCTACTAGTCTAGATCTCTGAATTCCTAGTGGGCTTCAAGTTCTGCTTGAAACAAGCTTCCCTGTCTCTTCTGCCTTCTCTGGACTGGAGTCCTTGGTATTTATGAGTCGGTGATCAGAGAGTCCCAGGAGAGTCCTCCTGCACCCCTCGCCATTTCACTGTGATTGCAGATATAGTGTTAGACTTAATTATTACTATTAAGGCACATTTTCCATCCTTTGCAAGCACACATAGTATAAAAAGAAAGAAGGAAGAGGCTAAATAATTTCTCTTTGCAAAATGTTTTGAAATAAAGTCTTTAGTGGCACGGTGTATGTCTGCCTCTTGAGCTAAGGTGTATTACACCAACATAAGCAGGCTTGTCAACATACTTTAATTTGTACTAGAGATTTTGTTGCTGCTATGTCCATTTCAAATATACATCCCTAATTGCTACATCTGTGTGGAGATTTTTTCAGTCTAGTTTTACTGGTTTTAAAGTTCAGAGTTATGTATCATTAATTTAGTTTTTTACAAAGCACGCCTTTACCTTCTTTAGACTTTGGTCCTGTTTTCAAGGAATCACATACACACACAACAGGTTGAGCGAAAGACTTAAAAAGCTGCCATATTCATAAACCGAGTCGTGATATTGACTTGTACCTGCTGTTATTTGTTATATGAAAATTATAAACCATTTAGTTTAAAAACGAGAGAGATTCTTAAAACATCATTATTCAGCAGAGATTAGGTAAGGAGTTGCAAAGTATTCCCTCCTCAGCCTCCCAAGAGCTGTATTTACTTTTACAGTCTTCACCAGAAGCCTATGTTAGTGTGTTTCTTCCTTGTTATCCAGTACACCAAAGATACAATCAGCGGGATTCTCACTGTAGCTCGTTAGACCAGATGCTGGTTATGGCCTGTGCTGGTAGCTCAACTCGAACAAACAGCCAGAGGGCTGAATCCAATCCCTTCTGCACCATCTCCAGTAGCTCACTGCCTTCAGATAACAGCAAACCCAATCAGGAGCTATTTGGGCAAATTAAATTAATGATTGGGACCCAGTCTCACTAAGAATAAAGAGCTGTCCCCAAATATCTATTTATGTAATTACTGTTTTATTAAAAAAGAATATCCAAACCCCATTATATTAGCAATGTGTTTAATTTGCCTGTAGAGAGGAGCAAATATCGCAGCGAAGGAGGGGGTGCCTGTGCCTGCAGAGGGCAATCTTGGCCAACGAATCGCCTCATTTTTCATTCTGTGGCTACTGGAAGTGGAGGAGGGTTTATGGCAAGGGCAATGCCCTATCAGCCATACTGGCTTTTCTCCTAGACACAGCGTGCTTCAGACGCAGCTCTTTACCATTATAATGCTTTCTTGTCATTTGAAATAATAATAAAAAATATCTCTGTACATGCAATGCAAAGCTCCCAGAAGGTAGAAGAGGATGAGAGACGTGCTATTTTTCAGGAGTGAGAAGTGGATGCCAGCTAGGTTTTCTTCCTCTCCGCTCTGTGCTGGATTTCCTGACCACACAGCCTCAGCACACCGGCACTGCCCGGGACTTCCCTGTGGAGTTGGACAAATCTCCCCCTTCTAAAACCGCTAAGAATTCCAAGTGAATTTGAAACTAAAACAGCATACGAGTAAGTCTGGAACTTTTCTGTCATCTTGCCTACAAAGGAAAATGGCAAATGACTGGTTTGCTTTTAAGCTGACAATGAAGAATATACGAATTGACCAAACATGTCTTTACATTAGAGGCTCTTTTAAAGTTTATTTCATAGCAGATCCTTTCTGAATTTGGACAGTAGTAAAACACAATTGTCAGTTAAAACAGGAATGCCTTCTGAGTTACCATGACACTTTTTTTCTCTGTGGTACACAGCAGGACGTTCAGATCACATATGGTATACATTACTGGGTGCTACAAGTTCCGTTTAATTTTATTTCTAAATTATTGACGTTCATGATAAAAATATTTCATATTTCACTCTTAAAAAAGATTGAAAAATTCTGTGATATTAACTGGTGCACTTTTTAAAATTAAAAAAAATACCTGGCAAGTGATGAAGTCTTCAGATAGATGTTTTTCATCTATAGGTGTGCTGAAATTGACACAACAAATATTTTTGTCTGCTGTTTTAAAACAAAACAAAAAGTAAAAAAAACATTCCCCAAATCCTCACGTATCAAGTATGTGGTCTAAGAATCCTCTCAAAAGCTGAAGGAATCAACCTGCATCAACCTCAAGCTGATATTTTCAGTACCAGCAACAATCTTGATTATTTGGACACCATTGCAATTATCAGGGTAGAAAACAATCCTGGAAGAAACTAAAATCCTCAACCTTTGCTCATTGGCAGCAGGTATGGCCTTTACCAAGAAGGTAATTTTTCTCTTGGTGACACTCCCACTGCCACTTGAAGTGCAGAAGAGCTCTAGGTAAGAGCTTAGCTCAGCGCTGTTTCTTCTCATTTTCTTAGTGTTCGGAGAACAGGAATAACTAAAACCAGATCCTTTAAAAACAGGCATTTAAAGAAAATAATTTTCAGGTATTGTGTACTGATATTAAATAATTTCAGCAATGTTTGATTGCCCACAAATAGACGTACTGGCTACTGGAACAAATACCCAAAAGCTTCACGGTTAAATCATGGGCTGGTAGCTCTGTGTCAGCCCCAGCGCCCCGGTTCCAGCCCAAGCCTTCCCCAGCTGATGCAATGCCATGTGCTCACGTGGCTATCTCCCGTCCTAATTAACCAGGGGTCTCAGCTGAGCTCTCTGCTGGATTTTAATTACAGAGTTATTAATTCATGGGGAAAAAATTGACAGATGTTTCAGGTTGGTCGCAGCAAGTTAAAAGGCAGGTGCTTGGTGTAAAACCTCAGAAATGATTAAACAAGTGACTGGTGGCTGTTCAGCTGTTTTACGGTGAGCGGTGTGCCCAGGACCATTTGGTATATCGTAGCATGGGGTGACTTCTCAGGATAAAAATAACAATAGCAACAGATTTCACCTGTCTAGTTTTTAAAGGTAAACAAATTACAAATCTGTGTTCTTAATTTGGTTTACAGCTTTTGCTGCATTAATTTTAGTCCTCTTTCCTCTAAAAAGAAAACCCACAATTTCCTTAGGTTGCTACTTTACAAAAAAAAAGTGTGATACCAAGGTAAACGGAGGAACTAGTTGGTTACTCTACAATTATTTTACCCAAACTGAGCATATACATAACATGAAGTAAAAGGCTAATTTTCATCTCTTGTAAGGGACAACAAATGCCATAATTTTACTATAACTTCAATCATTGACAAAGCAGCTTAGAAAAATGTTAGCTCACATCAGATAAATGCACTGCAGGAAACACAGGCATGGCCTGAGAAGCTGCCAAGGTCAGTGTTTTAAGGAAAGCAAGAAGAAACCAGTGCCACAATTTTGAGCTCTCCATCAATTACGCTGTTCCACTGGAGTCTTTATCTAAGGTTTCAGGTCTCATCTACCGTGACGGTGTACGCAGCCTCTGAGCGGAACTGAGGAAACAGCCTTTCGGTAGGCAGCTGGTTATTAAAGAGTTTGGATACAGGTTCCCTGTCTCTGTTTTGGTGTTTTTCTGCTAGGCAAGGAAATGTTGCAGGATTTGTGTGTTTTGTCTTGTTTTTTAAACTGAACACACACACGCAATTTACCGTACATCTCCTGAATGAGCCATTTTTATCAGATGAAGGATGACAAAGCGTTTTGCCCATGTTAGGATTTCCCTAGTGTTTTTTTTTTTTTTTTTTTTTAACAAAAGGACAGTTCAAGCTACGCTTCTGGTCCAAGTCAATCAAAATTTTTTTCAAAGACAGAACCCATTAGCTTTCATTTTGAGACTGTACAACCAGATATGTTGACAATCTCAGAACAAGAATTGAATGAAAACAGATGCCCAGCAACAGTTTTGATTCCGACAAATCGGTATTCACTTATCAGAGGTGTTTTGTTGGAAAAATTCCCCACCAGCTGTCGATTTTACCACACCACACTCTACTTGCCTCAGAGCTAACAGAAAATTAGGGAACACCCCCCAAAAACCTCTTTTCAATAGTGGGGACAGAGCTATAGGGCTCGAACAAAATGCCCATGGCAAAGGCAGCGATTTTCCTACTGTCAGAGTGGAGGATGTAGAGAACATTTTTCCAACTTGTTAAATGGAAAGACTCAGCTATGTATATCTGCCAGTTAAGAGAAAAAGCAAATAAATGCAGATTTTAACGCTGTAGCTCAATGAAAACTAAAGAGTATCTTTCCCTGTTGCTAAGGGAGGCAAACTTTCATCTGGTTTCTCAATCTGAACACAGCAGCAAAGCCTGCCCGTGTTTGGACTGAGCCCTCTCCGAAGGAAGCATTCAGATATCTTTTACTTCCCCCACACTTTGGCATGGTTGGTGGCTGCTGCCCAGCGCGGGGCTCTGACCCGGGGGGTTTCTGTGCAGTCGGTGCCAATGGGTTAATGCCTGTGGCCCTAAGGGAGACCTGTGCCATTGTCACCTCTGTGTCACACTGAGCCTCCGTGGAGCAGGGGAATCACACGCATTTCTCATGGAGTTCCGACTCTCGGTTTGCACCGCAGTTCACTGGGTTTTGCAGCATGTATATAAACCCAACAGGTTGTACATGGAGCCTGAGCTCACTGTAACTGAGTTCAGTAAAGGAGAGAAATTGCAGAAGGTACATCCCCTGTATCCGCACGGAGCAGGGTGAAATTACTGCTCCTTGCTCCTCTGAAACTTCAGGTAAAAATCTCTGAATCTCTGCTCAGAGCAGCTGTAAACCTCCAGGTATACTTACTGCTTTGGCTGCACCTCCACACTGATGTTTTTGGCAAACATTTCTCCGCAGTACATCTTACCCAGCGAGCTGGAGGACTGGCATTTGCAAGACCATGCAGCTACCAGTAATTTAACGCTGTGTTAAACAATTCACATTATGTCTAAAAGGTACGGTTCACACCCTGCAGGATCCCACTGGTATTTCCAAAAGCAGAGAACAATTTTGGATGCACGGTGCACACTCAGTTACCAGACAGCACATGTCCTCCAGGGAAACTGGGAAGTTCAGCTTGTCCGTAGCTGAGCTTTCACCACAGCCATCCCTGGGTAACCATGCACCCATGTCAGCAATGGAGGAATTTTTTACTGAAATATTTAATGCAGTAGAAGTGTATAATAATTATTTGAACTGTTTGTTGTGAAGACAGCTGTGAGGAAGAGCCTCCAAGCATTGCTTTCCCCCCATGATCAATATGTCAGAGGTCTTCCCGTACTAGACCGTTACACCAGGTCTGCTGCTGCTTACTAATGCGGTTAGTTCTGAATACGAGCAGGAGTTCCTCTCTCTTTTCTACTAATTCAGGACACTCATTTTTCCTTGCAGTGATATTCATTTATACACACTCCCTACATCTGATCTTGTGAGCAGAAAGACCGCTGCGTTGTACACACAGCTCTGCTCGAGAAGACACGTGAAATTCAGAGCCGAGCTATCCTTCTGACCTCTCAGCGCATCATAATCCTGGGCTTTGCACCGGTGCTTTCTGAAAACCATTGCTGAATTTCAGCACAAAAGCAGTCTTTGTGAAAGCAGGCTAGGATCCAGGAACGTGAACTGGGTTGCTGTTGTGTGTTTGCTCTGTCTAACCGCTGCACAGCAGTCCTGGCAGGGAGGGGAAGGGACGCGGGCATTGGCGTTGCCTGGGGAAGTGTCACAGGGAGAGGCAGGAGGAGCGACCTGTCACACACGTGCTGGATGGGGCAAACGCCGGCTCAGGACCACCCCTCTGGGCAGGAATTCCCAGCCTGCACAATCCCTGTTAGGGAGACAGGGAATGCCTGGCAGAGTCCACGCTGGGTTCCCTAGGGACACGGACAATTAATAAGGAAAACCCGCCGGCTGCAGTGACCCTTTCTGCCTTTTCTGCTTCTTGTGCAGAAGGACCAGTTGGAGATGGCTGGAGCTCTCCCATTCACGTGTTGTTCTGCAGAAAGCCTAATGCCAGGAGTTATCAACAGCTCAGCGGCAGTTGTTCCCATCACTAGGGACAGTGCTGGGCTCCCGCTGACACTCCTGACAAATCCCTGTCTCTTGGCAGTCCTGCTTAAAGCAGCTTTTGAGATCCAGCAAGAAGTAACTCAATTGCCACACTTATCTCAAAGCGAGAGCTAGTGTCAGAAAATGTTCCTGAATAGTCACAGTGGATATCAATACCTGTCCTTAGTCAAATGTGAAGAGGGGGAGAAGATGAGGCTGGAGAAAATACCATCAACATCAAGGGTAACAGACAGAAAATCACTTTTCGGTTCACGGAGAGACGGCATTTGACAAAGCAGCAGCCTGCAGGTGGGAAGCGTGAAACTTGTTTCCTGACGCATGCTTACACACTCACCTTCCTCAGATACCTGTCCTGTGGTAATTTGGCAGAATTTGCCCAAAACCACTTCTCTAATTTCACAGGACGCCTGCCATACATTTATAATTTGATTTAGTATTTCCTGCTTGTTTCTCATTTTCTTTTCACCTCTACAATTGTTACCAGGCCCCCTTCTCCACTTTTTCTTAGACAAAATCGTTCCCTAAAGTGTTTTCCACCCGCTTGTTCCTGGAACTGTGTCTGCAATAAAGATTTCTTCCATCACGAACTGAAACACAAAGCTGCAGGAAGGGCGCTGACGTGACGGCACACCTGACCGCTTACTTACCGAGCATCTTCATCCTGTGTGTGCATCGCTGCTGTGAAGGTGCCTGCTCTGCAGTCTGCCACGCAGGACAGACCTTTATAGCCAGGTGATGGGCCCCCAGACAGCTCTGCCTGTACGGATCAGAGATCAGACTATTGCTTCTGAAGAGCTCAGACCTTCCCACCGTGCTCACTTGCAGTGCACTCTGGTGCTCAAACTCTCAGCAATTACAAATGACAGTTAATTTTAGCTACTTATACGATCCCCATTGCTGCAGTAACTGAATGATTCATCCTCCTCAGTGCATTTCCCTTCCCATTCCATATTGAGCTCGGGAAGCAACAATAGAAAGACTAAATGTAGAGTCATCAATTTCTCTGAAGTCCCTCTTTTGATGCCCAATTCCAGATGCTTGAAACACGCTGTCAGCTGTGGCTTGGCCAGAGACCAGGAAAGTTTGCTTCTGCACTGCCCACAAAGGCTTTTGTCACGACTGAACGGACCAGCCTGGCCCCTAATCACACCTGTCTTCAGGCACAGAAAGAAACTAGGTGCTCTGCTGTCAATGTAAGTGATAGCAGAGTATTCTCGTTGGAAATACACAGGATTATACCTTCTTTCATAGAACTAGCTGCCTAAAGCCATACAGAAATCGTGAGGATGCTGAGGGTGCCTCCTTAGTGCCTGGCCACTGTGGTTTTTATTTTGCATCCCATCTGATGAGCCTTGCTGTCCCAGGAAGTCTGAGCATTGTCAGGATTTGAACTTTCTTCCACGCCTGTAAACCCTTTTTTTTTTTTTTTTTTAATTTAGAAATAAGGAATTTGCCCAAGGTTACACAAAAGATCTGTGATAAATTAGGCAACTGAGCCTAAGCTTCTTACACCTTAGCGTAGCAGGCTAACTGTTGCTTTCAGAAGAGCTTCACTACATTGCACCAGCTAAGTGTCTGGCTCAATCACTATTCTGTGGATTACCAGAGGGCAGATTAACTGGAGTCTATTGAATTTTTAAAACATAAAATAAATACCTGCTATAAACTCTTAACAGGTTTTCCTAGCAAGGTTTTGAGGAATTTCCAGCTGCCTTAATTCTGTGTCTATATATGCACAGAAATCGACAGTACACATACCTACAGACGAGCAGAGCAAAGTCTCATAACATTATTTAAGGTTAATGCAAAGCAATGTCATTCCTGACATCCCAGATAAATTATGTTTTTCATTGCTATACACAAACACACTGAAATATAGTTAGAGTTTCATGTGCTCAGCAAGAATACCCTCAGCCCCGTTCAATTTGGAATTCTCTAACCACCCATGGATGATAAGATGTGGTGCATTTACCATTAATTTTCTGATTTTGTGGGGAACGAGGGCTGAAAGCAAGGCAGACGGAGCCTCTCATGCAGTGGCTTGTTACTTATGATTTCTGTACTGTGAGTTCATGCCTACCCCTGAGCTGAGCCAAATCCATGCTCAGCTGCATCTGACAACACTCGCAGCTCAAGGTCACTGGCTCGGTGCTTGCTTTTTAACTGGTCTCACTTGAATGGTAATAAGCCTCAAGGAGTGCTTAGTCTTAGCTTTGATTCAGTTGACAGTGCGCCGTCAGCTTGCGAACAGGGGACCCGAGCTGCAGATAGACTCTTCTGTTCCCGTTGCTCAAATCAGTTGCAGAAAAAAGCAATATGGTGCAAGACTGTCAGCAGACTTCTGTATGGTTACCTACACACTGCTAGTTTCTCAGTGTTTCACCATCAATTCTAGTTTTTTAGTAAATCCTGTGCCAATGGAACACAGATATAATAAAGGAAATGAGTGCTACTGCCACAACCTGGAACAGCAACGCAGTGACACCAGGTGCAGTGACACCAGGTGCAGTGACACTAGGTGCAGCGGCACAGATGCAGCGCCCAGCACCCTGCAATCCCCAGACTGCTCCCATGGGAAGACAGAAAAAAATCTTTCCTTGGTCTTCTTTCAATCCTTTTATTTCTGAGGTCTAAAGGCAAGCCCAGTATTATACACCTAATGACACCTCTGATCTTTAACCATTGCATGGCTGGTGTGGCCTTCATGAGCCATCACACAGCAAAGCCGCTGTAAGTAACATCCTAGTAACCTGCTAGTATCCACTGACCGCTGTTAGAGGGGATTGCTTTCAAAGCCTCTCTGTTTAACACAGACCAAGACCTTTAAGCCTGCATACTGAAACTATTTTTAAAAACCCAGCTCAATTGCAAAGTGAAAGAGCTAAATCCTACGGGGAAACAGTGATGACCTTTGCTGGCACATGGTTTGCTTTGCCCGAGGATGTTTAACTTCTTGAGTCCGTCAGTCATTCTGGACAACTCAGGGTTTGCCAAGCCCTTTGCAATGTCCCTCATTCTTATGAACACTGTTAGTATTTAATAATTAGCTATCAGTCAAGTCAATCTTTATTCCCCTGTAATTTTGTTCTGTTCTTTCTATATTTCTAATGACTGTAAATATACATTCCACAGAATGAGTGATTTTATGTTTTCAGCCAGAAAATCTTAGTGCTTAGCCCTTTGCTTTTTAAAAGGAAGCTTATGAGGGGTTTCTTTTTGATGTTGTCAATCAAACCTCTACAAATAAACAGTCATTCCCTATTTTCTCTACATTCCCAAATAAAAATATTTTACTTAATGAGCATTTTTATCTAGTGTAAAATTCATCATTTCCAGTTAACACACACTTCTGTAGCTGTGGGAAGCACTGCTGGACCTCGCAGGAGCTACAGGTCAGATGCTCCCACATTCCCACTCTGTGGATGGAAGTGTTCGGACTATATCACAACTTTCCTTCAGGATGAGGCATCACATGAAATCATGGGATATCCCTGAGTTTGGTAAGATGAAAAGTTTTTCAACCTTTCCCTATTTCCAGTGATTTTCCACATATTTCTCTACACTGCTGGCATCAAGAACAACAGACCCCGACTACTAAAGAATATTTTAGGTTGATGGGCAAAACATTAGCAACTACAATCTCACCGAGCAGCACCTCCTCCTTCTCTTTCAGCGCATAGGGACTAGCACCAAGTACAGCCACATCTGACACATAATTGGAAATGATATTTAATACACAAAAAATACTTACCAGGACTTGTTAAATCAGAGATAGTGCCGTGCAGGTTATAAAACCAGGATGAAGGAGACAGGACTCTTGGGATCTTGCTTCTGGCTTTAAAGATGGATTGCTGTGGTCTTANAAAAAAAAAAAAAAAGAGAAAAAGAAAAAAAAATCATTCACCTCTCTGTGCTATAATTTACTCATCTGAAAAAATGAGACAACTTCACTGATATACCTCACAGGCACTGTGTGAGACTTCAATAATATTTGTGAAGCTATACAGTGATCTCTTGGCAAGAAATGTTCTAACAGAGCACAAATGTCAAAGATTGCTTTCAAATCAGGCAGGTTTGGGAGCAAGTGAAAAGCACCTACCAGACTGCCATGGATGTTCTGTAGTTATTTCCACTATGATGCTTCTCTTATTGTTTCATCTCTTTTATGGCCTATTTCATGACCTATTTTGATGAGTTAGCATCGCCTATACTCTTTTTTTTTCCCCTCCAAAATTTCATGTGTCCTCCTCAGCCCTGCTCACATTTTCTCCTCCCACACTGCTGGTGAATTGCCTTGGCAGTAAGACAGCAAAGTGATAAGTACTCGTAGAATACGGCTTATGGTTCACCAGACATTAAAGCTGATAACCTTCATCAGGGCAGGTAACAGCAGTTCCCTTGTGCAATCATTAACCCACGGTACTGCGCGTGTTGTGGTTTATAGAGCGGAGCCAGGCTGACAGCATCCTCAGCTTGGCGAACACAGGCTGGGCTACTGTCACGAAACTTTATTCATGAAGGTGACCACTGGCCATGAAATCCAAGTACCCAAATAACTGGGGAATTATCTTTTGAAGCAGGTCAGTGCGGAACTGTGGGAGGTGTGGTTATCCCATGGGGTGGGATATCAGTCGTGTGAGATGTTAGTGTAGTGGGTTAAGCAGAGGGGAGCTAATTTTTTTTCCTTTTCTCCCTTCTCTTCATAAATAGCTAGCAAGAAGCTATGTTTTGAATTCCTGCTCAGGAGAAAAGCTGATACGAAGAGAACATTTATAGTTATTGCTAGGATACCCTCAAGGACAAATACATTCGGTCTCTCTTCTCTCCATAGACAGAGGGAGGGGGGAGAGAGAGAGTCCGGCTTCTAGCTGGGATTTGCTTTTAGGTCAAGATTGAGAAGCAGACTGACCAATTATTCCATCCCACGTAATTTAGTGCCGTACTGAAAGTTTCTAAGGTGAGGGAAATGGCACGAGGATCTCTACAAGAGAGAAGAGAGGAGCTGAAGCTGCAGGAGGCTGCAGGGGCAGGAGGGATGGACTTTGAGACCAGATGGGCAAAAACTCACATATAGTGACAAGTTTAAACCAGACTGAACAAAGTGGGAGCTCCTCCAGTTCTAGCCCAGGGATGGATGACAGGGGCAGACGCTCGTTTTCCCCTTGGCATAGGAAGATTAATATTGCTTCTGCTTTACCCCTGCTTCTAGTTCTGCAGAAGCATTGAAAGGGCAAATTCAGCTTCAGCAGACCAACAAGAGGAGTTCAGCAACAGAGTTAATACAGAAAGATAACGAAAGATCAAACTGTTTCAAGTTTAAAAAATTTTTTAAGCATATTTGAAACACATATGGAACTTTTATCTAGCATACAATATCCCACAAACAGAAGCAAAACGTTCCTGAAAACATTCTAGATGATTGCACAGAAAAAAAAAATATTTCCAGCAGGAGACGAATAAGTTCAGACACATCTGGAGAATTCAAGATGGGAAGGAACCATCTCCTGATTTTGTAACAAAGGCTAGAAACATTGCATTTAATTTCAGACCTCCTTGTTTCAATCAACTCTGCTGTTCTTCTGCACACGTCGCTTCCTCTGAGGGCTTTCCTGCTACGAGGCTGCATCAGCAGCTTGGGTTTAAGTTTTCATCAAGTTGTTTTTTATAGTAGTAAGCACACTTGGAAGCTACAAAGACACAGCGTGTTTCTTGCTGCCCTGCTTATCAGTCACAACAAACGATTTATAGCTGCACTTAAAAAAAAGAAAAAGTAAATCAGTAGAGGCTCTAAATAGCGCAGGGCTTAAAAAGGAGTGAAGTGATTCTGTTCCAAGGTTTTGGCAGAAAAACCTGGCTGGGAGTCAGGTAAGCTGAAAAATTACTACATCTCAATTTTTTGAAAATGTTTTAAATGACTTATTGAGGCTTTAGCCTTCAGTCTCAGCAAATTCAAAAGCTGCTGTGTTAAATTATCCACGTAAATAGGATGTGCTGAATTAATTTCATATTAGAACACAAGCTTCATTATTGATGGGACTACAAACCCTCAGGCTGACCCTTTTTCTTGCTCCAAAATCTAATTCAGATTGCCCTGAAATTTAATTTGCTCCTCGAAGGAAATGGACAAAGTAAGTATTCCAAATCTGGGCTAATGTGTTTAAAGAGCCTGGTATTTCCTCTCCATGATCCCAAGAAAAACACCCAGCAAAATATAACATGGAAGCAAAGCCCATGCTGACCGTGACACCAAAGCTACTGATTTTTTTTTGCATAGATTTAGGCAGTCTACCTGGCGTTTTCATTAGACCTGAAACCCATTTCACCTGGATCCCAGGACTCTGAAGAAGTCTTCTGCAAGGTCTCACCTTCAACTACAACTAGCCAAAAGCAATAAAATCTGGAAGATCAGATTCTTTTGCTAATTTCTTTTCTATAAGCAGTGTGGTTTGTATTGCTGCAGAGAAGATCTAGTCAGCCAGATTTTTGCTGGCGCTTGCCTATTATTCAGAGCTTGCTGCTGTAGCAGAATGGCTGTAAAAGATGGGTTTTTTCCTGGAAACTGGCACACATTACACTCCTTTCATACGTTTCGTTGCCTTCTCTATTAGGATTAACCTTCTCAAATATCCACACCTCTCACATCCATCAGATGGCTCCCTCTCCATGGCCCAATTTATTTTTTTTTTCTACCATTGATCCGGATTTCAGCTCAGCTCTTGCCAAGCATAGCTGCCATTCTCTCGTCATACTAATGCCACTTCTGGAGAGAGCTCAGAAACTCTGCTATTTCGCCTCTGTGCCTTGCTTGCTTGCTTTCCTTTCTTCCTTCCATCCACCCATTGATCAATCCACACACTTTTAGCTTTACAGCAGAAACCCAGCCTTAGCATGGACAGGAATAAACCCTCCAGAATCACCAAACAGGGACCAGGAACTGGGAGATTTAGAGGGCAAGCCTGAGACTGGAGCCTGCGGAGTACTGATGGCACTGAGCCTGGTAACGGCACCGCGCTCTGTTCAGCGCAGACAGACGGGCAGCTCTCGCAGGAGATGCGGGATGCCCGGGAGATGGTTCTTAAACAATTTCTCAGTCCTCGAGACTTAGGCCAGCATTCACCTTTCAATCAACCTTTCTTTGTGGAAGTCACGAGTGCAGTGGATAAACTTTGTCCTCGCATTTCTTCTGTAGATAAACCAGAGGGGAAGGCAGGGTTAACTATATTGCCTTAAGCCACAGAAATTCTCTTCTTTTCAATAACATTTCAGTTGTCTTGGGCTATTAAATACTACTCACAGCTGCTCTCACATCAATTCTTTGGAAAGTGATGTTGGAGATGCTTACCTTGTGCTGTGGCAGTCACCTCGGTGCTTGCAAACAGGGCAGGACTTTGCCCCTCTAACCTGTGCTTCGGCTTGGTGACAGTGGTAGAATGTGGGTCACTATTAGCCAGGCAATTTGCATATATCCCTCATTATCTCCGTTTCTAATTGTGATAAATCCTCCTCAAATTAGTTCTAAAATGCCAGTGCCTTAAACATTCCCTGTTCCTGTTTTGTCTCATGGGATGATGATGTTTTTCCAGCACCAGGAATTACTCTTTAATAACTTGGCTATTTAACCAAGATTAAAGTGAAGGCTTGTAGGGATCGTGTGTACATTAATATTATTCTAAACAGATCCCTTTCCAGAAATAGGATGAAATTTGCAGAGGACAACTGTGTCAACAGCAGCAGCAGAATCATAGAGGGTAATTTTTTATGGTGCTGCATGTAGGGAAGATGTCTTGGCTTGAATACTCTTTGTAATTTAAAAAAAGGATTATAAGTCCAAGCAGCAGCAGTACCAAGCAATTAATGAAATTACTCTTTTGGGAGGGCTCAGTGTACACTTTTAAATATGTTGAAAATTAGCCACAACTCCTTAAGGAGTCTACTTGGAACAAAAGCCAAATTTAAATCCTGAAGTTAATGTAATAATATGGAATAAATCTTGAGACTGCTGGTCCACAACTTCCCTCAACTCTTTATTTTTCTTTATTTAATATTTAAAGTTAGCATTTTACCTTGTTTCTTTATCTCTTTATTACATTTAGTTTAACATTTTATTCCTCCTAATGTTGTTTCAAATGTAATATGTTTAAATATCATAATCTCCCCGGGTGATGGAAGATGAAACAAAAGAGGGCTGCATGCAACGCAAAATCTAGTGCAAAGCAGCCAGGCACAGTTTTGTGTTTTGGGTTTTTTTTGGGTATCCCTGGGAAGAGCTGTTCTGCAGCATCACTTTAAACTGCTTGAGCAGCATTTACAGTGGGAGAACAGAGAAAAATCCAGCCACCTTTTTTGAACCAGTTTAATGAACTGTCATTGGGAATTTGTGGCGCTCACTGACCTTTTGAAACTGTTCCCCAGGTAGCTCCAGGAGGATTTAACAACAGATCTGGATGGAGCTGTGCTGGTGCCCAAGAACCGTGCTGTCACCAGGGCACTTCTTCTGCCTCTCAGGTCAGGGCTCTGCTCCTGTGTCCAGGGAGATGCCCTGTGACAGCCACACAACACTCTTCCCAAACATCCTTAAAGAAAAGAGAGAAAATGATTTGTGTCCTTTCCTTTTTCTGTTCGGCTTATAGCGTCCCAACTACATCAGACTGGCCACTTCCCAGGGATTCTTAGAAACGCATCTCTGTGTTTCATTAACATCTGTCAGACGCGGTTTATTCCTTTTTCTTTCATCCTGCCTCTGGAGAGCCCCGTGTGAGACACGCAGCGCTCTGTTTTATTTTCATGGGGTGCGTGTGGGTTTGGCTATTTTTACCCACTGCTCTGTATTCAGGGAAGAAAAGAGTAATTTGGAGATGCCTGGTGGGTTTTGACAGGGAAGATGGAAAGGTCTGTGGTAATCATTTAGTACTCTGCTCTGCAGCCTCAGACCAGTAGCCGAAAAAGCTCCGTTTCCTCCACCACGGAGGTGGAACTGCCCTGCATCAGAGCAGGATTTGTGTCAGGAGGACAAGTTCACTCAAGGTGAAATTGTTAGGTCCAGGAGCTCAGGATATTTTGCAAGTCATAGTGTTATCTTGCAGCAGTAAAACGAAATATTTTTATGGCTACTGGAAAAAGCTGGGTATTGACGCAACGTCATAAAGGTAAATATCACAGCGGTGCAAAGCCAGTTTCAGGGAGAGAACCGGACCCTGTCTAGACTGATGTTCTTCACTTCCACAGCAGAATTTTGTTTGTTTCCAATGCTACTGACAACGAACATTGCTTGGCTTATCCGTAAAAGAAAGGGGAATCAGAAGAAAGAGAATATTTTGCCTAATAGAGGATGCTCATCCATACACCAAGGGCCAAACACCCTTCCCAAACAGAGCAAGCAGCAGTTGTGTTTATTAAGAGCTTAATTTACTGAAGTTTATTTTTTACTCATGTAATGTTGAGTGTTGCTTTTATGCACCTAAGGATGTCACATCTCTGTTGGCCTGGTTGAAAACCAAACCTTGCTGTCCCAGGCCCAGAGAAGAGGTGAACTGCATCTCTGGCCACGCTGGAGGCTGCAGCCCTGTGCTTAAGAAATAAAGTCTTGACTGAGGAACGTAAAGAGAAGGGCCTTAGAACTGGGAAGTAAGTTTGGAAGGAAATGGCTAGAATTGAGTATTGAGCAAGAGAAAATAAACCACTTGTGAAAGCAAGGCCTGGCCAGAGGTACTGCCCACGCACGGGCTGGGGTGGGATCCACTGTTGGCCAAGGAAGGCAGCTCTCCTTGGACATGCTTCCTCGAAGGAAAGTCATTGCAAGCTACGGTGGCTTTTGCCACAAAAAGCCAAACCACTATTGTTTTCTATCTTTCTTTGACTAATTTAGGTCTGTGACAGACCCAAGTAATCTCTCTTTTCTTCCCATTACCACCTCATATGCCAAGAAGGCTGGAGACCTGAACAGCGGGTGTAGGTGGTGGGTTCTGTCCTGGAGCCTGCTTCACTGTACAGACCAGGGTGAAATTATCTTGCAGTATTTCAGACTATGACCTTTCAAGTAGACAGACCCAATGATTTTCAGTCAATGCTCCCTCTGCTTGATTTAGAAGCCCATTCAGAAGGTAAAAAGGCCAGTTCATTGTGGCAACTCATTATTCCACTGTGCTGCTACATCCTGATAGATAACAAATCTGACCTTTGCTGCAGAAATAGGTTGTTGTGGGCAGTAAAAGTTCACTTTGAGTGACACCACGAATGCTAACTCTCCTGTAGGCAAAGCCAGCGTGGGGGCAGAACATGTAATCAATGCTTCATCTTGGGGAGTTTGCTGAAAACCTGTATGGGAAAAGCTGTGTCAGCATCTTCTTATTTCAACAGCCAGGACTGAGCCCATGGGTCTCAGACCTCAGTTTAGTGTCCTGGGAATACCCATAGGCTGAGAAAAAAACCCACAAGTTACTTAATTTTTGTTTAATGAAGGAAGGATCACTTGAAATAAAAAAAACCAAAAAACCAAACCCCAAACAAACAGTAAGCTCCTCCTTACACCTAGAAATGCATTGGACACATTCTTGTGATTCTGGCGGGTAACTAGAATTTCTTGCTGGCCAGTAAAAAAAGCCAAGGCATTACCTGGTTTGTCTGTGGACACACTCATCCAGGGGAGAGATGAGAAGAAATCTTGCTTTCCAGGCAGGTGCTCCAAACCACCAGATACTGTTTTTTCACTTCAGAGGCTGCCAGCCAAATGCGCGCGTAGATGTACTTGTAAATACATCTGTACGGCAGTCTCCGGGGTCTCAGGCTGTATCTCCCTCTCTGTCTTTCTAAAACTTTAAGAGAAAAAAGTGCATTTGGAAGGGTTATATGATTATGAAACATGCATGTCTGATTAGAAGTGTAATTACATCGCGTTTTGATATCTGTCAGCAGCAAATGGTGTTCTCATGGGCCAGATCATAACGTATGCGCCCTCAACCCGAAACCTCACGCATTTCTCAACTGCCATTTGAAGGTAATAATGGAAATCTATGTTTTAATTTATAATGTTTTCAGTGCCTGGTCTTACAGCCATTATATATTTGGGGAATGAACGGCTGAATCCATCATCCTGTCTCCAATGGAATCTCTAGAGGCATTTTACCTGAACTTTGCTGCTTTTTTCTCCCTCCTACACAGACTTGCTATTTTTTCATTTTTTATAACCAGGCTGAATATTAACAGTAAGGACATTAACTCATAAAACCATTAACTCATTGGGAGAACAATATACCAAGAGAGCGCATCCAACTCCCCCATGTATTTTGACATTCCCTTTAACAAATCGTGTTGTCATTTTAAGAGTGAGTAATCTCAGCTCTGAGCAACCACAAGGGAAGTGGAAGGCATGTGAAGAAGAAAAATGTAAAGACAGATACACGCATCCAGACTGTTTTAAACAGTGTCGAAGCACAGAGCCTGATCTCATGCAGAAAAGACCTGGACACGTGCACACAAAACATTATGGGATATATTAGCTCTGGAACAGCTCTGCCTTAATACATCTCTATACATTTCTTGAAGGGATCCGGATTACACAGGAGCCAGAAATTTTGCAACCATCAATTTAGAAATGCCTCAGGAAATGTAAAACTAAAACCAAGGAGCTACTAATGGGAAGAATTTTTTTTTTTAATGAAGAAATGAAACAGCAGAATCTGATGGAAGTTTTGATGTTTCCTCTCAAATCCCATGTTAGCATTAGCACTAAACAGATGTCCCATATTCCAAAGAAATGGCAGGTTTGGCACCTCTTCACGGTTAGCAAATTTAATTATGGCTTCAAATGCAATAATGGAGCAACCTTGCTTGGCTATAATTGGATCTGCAACTGGCACCAGCTCTCCTTCCCTCACTGTGCCATATGGGGAACTGCAGAGCAAGGTGTTGCTTATGTTCCTGCTGAATTATACTGGGTCAAATCAGGGTCAGATTAAAATATTATGGAAAGGAGGGGAGGGACAATCCAAAATTAAGAATGGGGATAAATGCAGTGTTTTCCCGCAGTTCCAATTTCTCTGATCAAATTATCTGGGATCCAACTGGATGTGAGATCCGATAAAACAGCTACTTTAATTTGGAGAATTCCCAGTCTGCCTGCAATAACACCATGTTCTGGGCAGAAGATCAAGAGAGGCAGAAGAGCTGGCATTGTCTGAACACAAGACAGTTCTGAGATCGGCATGAAGAAAGGAAAATAACTCTTTAAATAGACCACGAATTCTGGAGGAAGAGTTTTCTCCTTTTCCCCCTTCCCAGAGTCAATGACATTTCAGAAGGTTTGGAACAGGGCAACTGTTCCATGTCTGCAACAGCATGGCAATTAATAGGAGTAAAAAGAAAAATAATGCCTATCTTGTTATTTGGTTACATAAAATATCCACCTTAGGCAGCCCAGGTAGCAGTATCTATGAGTGTGACCGCCTGGCATTTCCGTTACAAGACCCTGTCTTCTGTTGTTAGTAACTTTGCCAGACTTAAGCCATTTGGGCTGAAATTCCCCTTGCTGACCTTCTGTCTTAGGCTGAGTTTGTCTGCAGGGTTTCCATGTATGCACATCTGTACCTACTGGGATGGCTGATTCTGATCTGAAGAAAGAAAAAGCAACCTATAAAATAATTGCTTCAACAACTTCATAGCCCCAGAAAGGATAAATAACATAATAATAACTGTGGCATCCTTCCTGCCAGAAGAAGAGGAAAACTCGCTATGTGCAAGGTGGTTGCTACCGAAAAAAATATCTGATGCTAACGTGAAACTGCTTACCCTCCTGCCAGTGTCAGCACTGTCACACGTCATGTTCTAACCCCACTTCATTTTCATTTAGTAATATTCTGACATAATTTTCTTTCTCCTGTTGAAGCTAGTGGGACTTTTCCATTAAATTTACGGAGTCCCAAAGCCTTGTGTTTGTATGTTCCTTTAGAATTGTGTCCCCTGTGACATCTCTTAAGGCTTACAACCCACTGATGCTATTTCCTATTTGAAAGCCTAGTTTTTAGCCCTGACATTGACAGAAATTAATTACTCTTCCTTTTTCAGTACCTTTTGCTTAATAATTTGAAATTATAATTATTACAGATTTAGAATAAAACATAAAATTACCCCTGATAGTGCTGAGACCAGAATGAACGCGGGAGTCAAGCCCCACCACACCGCAGAGCAGTTATCGTCAGGAGCTGGCCAGTTGACTCTGCAATTAAATGGTGTTGCCATGGTACCGGGGGGGTCTGGGGAATAGCACAGTTACACTAATTACGGAAGGCACAACGAGAAGACAGTTGTGGGTGACTGCTGCACTGGAATTTGGTCTCTCTATCAGAAAAGAACAAAGCAGATTATAAATATTAATAACGATCTGCAACACCTAGAAGGGAGGAAGAAGGCTGCACGTTATAGGGAAGAACGATGCAATGAGAGCTGTTGCGTTTTATGGCAACGCCTGTCCAGGGTTAGGCAGCAAGTGATGACAGAGCCAAGGCTCTGCAATCCTTAATCCCCTCCTGTGTTAAAAGCTGCAAATGTTGTCCCTCTAGATTTCCTCATCATTCCTAGGGAAAGTGGGAACCTTCCTCTCACCTGGGACTGGTCTGTCCTTCAGCCTGGGCTGCTCTTACAGACTCATACATTCAAGCCAAGCAGAGAAAAAGAGGAGACCCCGGCAGCGTCATCAGCTGCTGTGGCCACCACCCGTTTGTTTCCATCCTGGGAACACAAGAGCTCCGGAGGTGATGCCCTGCGCTCACAGACCGGCACGTGTCGCTCACTGCGATGCTCTGTTACGATGCTGGAGGGAGGCACGTTATGTCAGAGTTGCCTCCAAGCACTGGCTGAGGAAGACAGGACCTGACACACACACAAGTCATTAAAAATACAACTGACCCTCGATAACTCCCCAGAATAATGCCCAGTTCCTTCAAAAGAGGATCCCAGAGGGCTTTACAAAGGAAGCAAGTGCCACTAGTCCTTGGAGGAGGTGTAGGGGATGCAGTGGCTTCTTGGGGATGCAGGGAGGTTGGAGAAACTCAAGGAAGAGGAGTCAGATGCCAGAAGTCCCAGTTCTGATGACTTCAGCCTCTGCCAGGGAGACCCCCCCCGCCCCTTTCCTGTTTCTGTCATGCCAGGGATTCACCACTATTCCTTCTGCCGCTGTCATTGGCGTGTAGGACATAGATGCCACCAACACCGGGCCACCACCGAACATGCACAGCCAGACGGGGAGCAGGCAGCAGAATAACGCTTCTCCCTTGCTGTCCCCATTTCCCAGCGTATCTGGGGTGGCTTCCCACCAACAGCCGCCACGCACCGAGTGCCACCAGCACAGCGGGCAGCTCTCGTCACCTGTTTTAAAGACACTTCTTTGGGCGTATTTGACAGCAGCTGCCTGGAAGATTACTGGAGGGAGGAATGAGGTTTTACATCACAAGGGATCAGTCTTGGATTCATGCCCCCTTCTTTCCCCGGTTTATATCTTGAACAAAAAGAGTGGGAGAAATTCAAATATGAAATGTTCTCTGTTCACCTCAGGGGAAAAAGAAAAGCCAAACCTAAACAAATAATGAGACCTGAAAACTGCAGAGTTTTGAGTGAAGCTCCTCATAGCTGTGCACATCTGAAAACGCTTGCAGACAGCTCTGTAGTGAAAGAAGCTGCATGTTAATACCGACCTTGAGGCAGCGCGAACAGAATGCTTAAACCTCAGCAACCAGGAATAAGGGCAAAAGTCTGGAAGATCTATTTCTTCATTACCATATCTGGATATATTACGCTATAATATAATTCTGTACTTTCAGAGAGAGAAGGAAGTCTACACTAGTGTCCTGGATGCCAGGCTGAATCCATATTGGTACTTTCTGAGTTCTGGAGAGCAGAGACCCTCTCACGAGGCAGCACGTGGCTTCACGCCCACGTGTCTCAGCTGCAGCGTGGTGCCAGGTGTCTGTCCAGCTCCCAGCAAAAGCTGCTGCTCAGCTCTCTCCAAAATGCACGGGGTACTAAAGAGTGAGACAGACCAAGATATCATGCCCACAGCTCTCCTGTCTGGGAGCTGGAGGCCAAGAGACCAAATCTCACGGACTTCAAAGGTCTCTGGAAACCAGTTTGTTGGACTGAAGCTGACATGTGGGTACATAAAAATATTTTAAAGCATGTTTCTTCCTTTGAAGAAACATTCCCTACCTAAGAGCTATCACCGATGCCACGGTTGCTGTGGCAAGTAGTTTTCATTTCTTTGAACATAAAATGTCCCAGGTATGGCTATTCCCTGGGCAGAGTGGCTTTCGGGCAACTATAAATTTATTTCCCTGGCCACCTTACATAATATTTCAGGAACAAAAGACTTTATGTGAGACAACATAAAGCTGACAACAGCAGCTTTATACTCGTGTGCTTCTCAGGACACTTGCAGCTGTTTGCTGAGAGAGGAGGGAGCTGATCCATCCCTGTGCAGCCCGGCTGGGCAGCCTCGCTCCTCGTGGGACCCGTCACCACGGAGTACACGCCAGTCTGTTTTACTGCACCATCAGAGGGATTCCTCTGTCTCCCTGATACTTTCGCTGCGTAAGCAGGGAGGAAGGCAGGGAGTAGAACATTCCTAGTTCAATTATTTTAAAATAATGATGGCAAGAGTTGGTGCCCATGTCATTTGTCTCTGTCTGATTTGTCTCTATTAGCTCAGCACATCAATGGAACCTGCCCCAACCTCTCCCGCGTAAGATGATTATAGAAAGTTTATCCTATGTCAAATTTGATGCTACAGCTCAGCAATAGCAATGCAGCAAAGGAGCTTCATGCCAGGTTCCTGGACCCTGCAGTATCTCAGTGGGATTTTCCAAGGGATGTAAACATAACCTATAATTCTTGGAGGACAAGGGGCAATTCCATATACTGCATCCTGCTGACACAACGGGTCTTGCCCTGTGTGACAGATTCAGCTGCAGGACACTGCAAAGCAGTCTGCTACTCTAGAATAAGAAGAGAGAAAAAACAAGCATAGGGACACACACATACATTATTTTGGCCTTCCACTTTACGTACAGACGATGTTCAGATACAGATTTCTCATCTATTGCATCCTCAGTCTACTCATCACCCATAACAAGTCTCCATGTGTCAAGGCAAACTATAAAACATAACACAGCCATAAATCACGATGAATTCACAGTCCCTCTTAGCTACAACACTGCTGGTAAGTAGCACTTTTATGTCAATATTTTGAACTTGTACCACACATTGATACGAGGTCAGACAGCTTGTGCCGTTTCCCTGAAGGGGATGCCCTGGTGCAGAGAAGTGGACTGACCAGCATCTGGCAGGTGGGAAGGACAACCCATGCCTTTCATTTCCTTTTTCCTTTCTTTCATGGTTAATGATTTCATTAAACCTTGAGTTCAGTCAAGTCCCACACACAATTCTGAATGCAACACATAGTATAAGGGATTTATTGTGCCATAATAGATGCAGTGTTAGCACAATTAGATTTTATGCTGTCTGTATGTATGTGGAATATAAAAGAACCTGTTTTAAAACTGAATCCATTTCTAGGACATATATTCACTGCAAAATAAAAATTAAGACATTTTTACAAAGACCACAGCCTCATTCTCAGTGCCTGGCTTAACGCTGTGCTCTCTGTGTGAAAGCACAGTATAGAGCAGGGTTAGACACCCAGCAACAGGGGGATACACTCCAGCAGTGGAGGTAATATGAACAGGACGGAAAAAACTCATCAGAGGTAAGAAACGGCTCTGCTTCTTGTAAAGACTATTTGTCGTATTTTCCCTGTACAACTCTACCTGAATCTTCAGTGATCTAGCAGATACTAGCCTGCTCTAAAGGAGCTCCTTGTCAACCAGATGATGATCTTGGCTAAATCTAAGACTTATCTCTGCTGGAAAAAATGCAGTTTGAATCTGTTCTCATTTTATGGCATGGCCATCACGGTGACAAAGTTCATTATACTGAATATCTCAGCAGCTTATGGTGTTGCTGAAATCCCTCTGACTGGGATGGAACCCCGTATTCAGGGTCTCTCAAAGTCTGCAGTGGCGCAGAAACCAAGGACAGGACATTGACTTTAGCTCAGTCTTTAGCAATCCCAGAGACAGGAGACAGCTGGAGCCTCTTGAGTCACTGAATCCATCTCCCTGCTATTATAGGAACATTGATGCAGAAGTCCTTTAATTAACCCTTGAGTGCCCCCGCCCCTACTCAAACTCCAAGGATGCAGGTTCCAAGAGGAACCTCCCAGGAGGAGCTGGCTCCAGCCCAGTGCCCTTCACCGTTCCCTGCAGTCCAACCCTTCACCGTTCCCTGCAATCCAACCCTTCACCGTTCCCTGCAATCCAACCCTTCACCTTCCTGCAATCCAACCCTTCACCGTTCCCTACAGTCCAACCCTTCACCGTTCCCTGCAATCCAACCCTTCACCGTTCCCTGCAATCCAACCCTTCACTGTTCCCTGCAATCCAACCCTTCACCGTTCCCTGCAGTCCAACCCTTTACCCCGTCTTACTGCTCAGCAGTGGAGAGCACGAGCACTCGCGCTAACATCTTCAATCTTTGCTAGAATTGAAGCTGTGTTTGGCTGTCACAGCCCTGGCCGTTACGCTGCTTATTCCATTAACAGCCATTAGAGTCCTGCGGCCGCAAAAGGGAAATGACTTTGCTCTCTATCTGGCACACGGAGCTCCGAGCTCAGCCGAGAAAGCACCTGGAGGACGTGCCCCAACCTGCGACTTCCAGAGGCAATTTGGACTCGGTGACTAAAGCAGTAACATGAAGCAATTTTTCTTCGTATTTTAGCAGTATCCCATTTGTATGAGCAGGCCTTACCGAATGAAAAATGATGATTTATTCTCATTTTAGTAGGAAAATTCCCTCTTCTCATCAGTCTTTTATAACACTGCAACGGACCTTCTGGAGACAGAGCTGGGCTAACAACACCTGGTGGAAGTCCTTCAGAGGAAAGACATTATTCCAGTGGTTTTTGATTAAATTCTTATAGACAGAAATAAAAAAATAATACAGCTCCCTGGTGCCTCGATATCGTGGTGATGGCTGTAGTGGTTATTAGAAGGATATTCATGACAGAAACATTTCTCCAGGTTTACGCAACTCCTTTTACCTCTCCACCACTCCTCCCAAATGTGAGAGAACCAGCCTAGATTATTCAAGGGTCTTTGTTTTAAAAAATGGGAGCTTACAGAGTTTCAGTTAGTGAGCTAGCTCATAAATTCTGTATTTTTGGTGGCAGCCCTTGGCAGAGAACAACCACCCCATTAAATCATGCTGGGCAAGAAACTGTCATTTTGGTGAATCATGAGAATTACTAATTCTATTGTAACGTGTGCATATATGAGAAAGGTAATTCAGAGGGAGTTTTAGTTTCATCTTTATGGTGTCCTTCAGAAGATTATGATCCTTGCTGATTTTCCCCGTTGTCCACCCAATTTCCAGGCAGCTGTTAAAAGTTTCAGCAGTTAATAGAGACACGCAAAGTACAAACCTTTGCAAAACTCATTCCTGTTTTGCTGCTCCCCTGATTTCTGTCATTAGCATCTAACCATCATGTAAAACTGATGTTTTCTAAGCTCAGGGAACACGCAAGCTCCTACACCTTCCTCACCCAGCGCGCGTTTCCCAATGGGATGCGATGCACAGGTCCCAGGGCTGCCCCAATGCTTGCACGTGCTTAAATACCTGTGGGACACGTTCCTCGTGGTCTTGTACAAACACAGACACTCACATTTGGAGGTAGTTGAGGAAAATCAAATGATCAGTGAAAAAGGACTCGTGCGTGCCCATGCTTGTGCTTGAGTCAGCGTACATCCAGGAGGTAAGTTCTTGCTTACAGGTGAGCTCTCTGGATTATTTGCAGATAGTGTTACTCATCATTACTTTATTCATTATTAAGACCTTCTTTGAATTTTAAATTAGAAGCTATTTTTAGCCTAATACCTATGATCACAAAATTAACAATTATTTAGAGAATACGTATTCTTACTAACTATGAACTGGAATTCTCACAGTCCAGTGGATAAAAAAAAATAATTCAAAGAACAACTCACCCTTAAAACAAATTGAAGAGCAGAGCAAACGGTCCCATCTGAACTCTGCTCGTGGAGTTAACTTTTGTGGTGGGTTCTGGCAGCAAATATTTAATTTTGCACTCAGTTGTTATTTGATGAGAGATATGGCAGTAAATTCTATTTGACTTTAATAATTCTGAGAGATACAAATGTATGTGAAAGATCCAAGAATTTTTCCATCTCACCATTACACATAAAATTTATAAATCTTCTCCCAGATCAAATACACTGTTAAGGAGATACTAAATGAATGCAGACAGATTTGATGTATTAATCCACCCGAAATAGCACACATTACATAATTCAGTATTAGCACATTTAATGGGACACTGCAGGAGTCCAAAGTGTTGGTAATTTCAGGTCCATAATTTAAAAGTACCTGATTTAATTCCATGTAAAAGAAGAGATAAAAAGCAAATTTGTTCTTTCCTCCACCAACGAAATAGTACTTCAAGGTGCAATAAAGAAAAGATTTGGCTACAGTCTTGCTGCAGTCCGTGTTTGGAAATGGCATGCACTGTTCTCGATCCATAAAGTCCTGCATGTGTTTAGGTACTAAAGAAGAAGTTGGTGCCAGGTTTTGCCACCAGTATTTGTGAGACAAGTTTCCTCATTCTTGCACTGGCAGATGTAAATTGCTGGAGGCGGCTATTAAGCACGAGTAAACATGTGTTGCCTTTAAACACTGTCGCTGCTATAACAGACCAATGGTATGATTATAAATATGGCCAAGGGGCTTTCTGTGAACTATTTTAATTCATTTTCACAGTACTGCTCACCTGTATCCTGTCTTGCCTCCAATATGGTCCTTGAGCCTTTTGTCTTCAGAGATCCCAGGTTAAACAGCGTGGCAGGGAGTTATTCTCTGGTGCATCCTGCTGTTAACTCCCCCTCGCCCTCGTTTGCGAGACACTTAACTGCCCTTTTCCTTCCCCCTCATAACAAACCAGAAGATGAGCAGAATAACCTGGGACTGAGCTACAAAGGGATTAAGGAGATGCCTGCCCTGTGCAACAGAGCACGGTGAGAACAGTTTCAGGGAATACGTGCTTGTGTCTAATAACTGCCACGAGCAGCTCTGCCCGCTGCACGGTACCACGTCAGGGCACTGCTCAGGTCCAAAACCCCAGGGCTAATTAGCCCCGTTACCCTTGCACAGCTGTCTTGCTGCTGGTTTTGGAGCTGGCTTGCAGCATCTCCGGAGGCTTGCTCAGAGCGATGTGCAGAATTACTTGCTCAAGATCACACCAGAAATCAATGGCAGCAGCAGGAAAAGAGCCCAGACGTCTTTAATATCAGCCCCGGCTCAAAGTCAGTAGGGTCTCTCCTTCCCAAACACAATAACCTGCTTTTTCTAGCACACAGACAAGTATTGGAGAAGCTGCACAACTTGTAACACATTCAGAGCAAAGCAGCACACACGGGACTAAATCACAAGAGTATCACTGAACCAACAAACTGTTCCGGGCCAGGACCACGGAAAAACTGGCCATTTGCCTCTGTCACCATGATGGGCCTGTACAGAAAATGACATCTGTATTAAACAGTTGAGAATTCGCAAGGCCTTGAAGAGTAAATGAATTTTTTCTTGGCTACAAACTGCCACGTTTGCTTGGGTAAGAGCCCTGAGAGGCAGCCCCTGCTCGGGACGGCACAGCAATAAATCCCGCGTCCCTCCAGTCCCCACTGGGTCTCCACTGGACATCCTCCACACCCGCACTGCTGTGGCTGCCAGCAGCATCTGACTCTTAATACATGAATTATTGACACCTAATGCCTAGAAGGAGAAATTCAGTTATCTACAGCCTCTGAAATAACACTGTGCAGCTTGTCATACCCAGTCCAATTTGTTCCATAGTTTTTCAGGGACACCAGGGAAATACTCCATTCTCCAGTTCAGCAAGCTTCATCTACAGTATATATTGCTTCCTAAAGAGTTGCCACAGCGGTGAAGAAAAAAAGAATAGAGGCTTAAAACAAAACTACAAGCTTTCCACCATGACTCCCACCAACTTCTGCTACTGAATTTATATCTAAAGCCATTTTCTCTTTGAGACAATTGCAGGTCTCTTCTGTTTTCTTAAACTACTTGCTTTGGTACAATTCTGCACTGATTTATACTTGCCTTTGACTCCACTTGTTTAGGTGTAAGTGATGGGAAAAACAGCTCTAAATTTCCCTGCTTTAAACATTTCTTGAATCCATAGATAACACAGGCAGACTGACTTTCTAAGTTATTGTCATCTTTGTTTCCCAGAAATCACGGCAGTTGAAACCATTATGTTTTTTTCCATGCACAAACAAAATTCATATCTTTTCAACTTAGATTATTTTTAGATGGTGAGATGCAGAAGTAAGTGCAATGACAAAGCACAGTGGGTTTCTCTCAATATGTTCGGAGCAAAACCAAGATGGAGCTGTTTTCAGCACGCAGCAGACTCCCGGAAAATTGCACTCACAGTACACAGCAGATGTAATAAATTTCCATGCCTCCAGCCAGAACATCCAAGCTCTGGTTTCTCTGCCCCAAACCAGCAGACTAAGAGGGAGAGTTCAGATAAAAGATTCTTTTTTGGGGCTGTTTTTCTTCAATTCATTGCCACTGACAGAGAATTCCTCCTGATTTTGTATAAACTCTTTGTGGGAAGTTCGTTTGGCAGCTGCTGGCAGAGGGGGGACACAGGGGTGACTGTCCCCTTCCCCACAAACCCCCTCAGGGCTCTGGTGAGCAGCACTGGGACTTTCTGCCGACACCAGTGGGGATAAGAGAGCTCTTCAAAGGGAGATGACAACAGCAAGAATGAACTGGATGAGCAGTCAGGAAGAAATGAGCGAAGGAGCTAATTTTTCTTTTGGGTATTTTGTTTCATAAATCTTCAGACAAGCCAACAACATTTCCATTTCGGAAATCAAATCTCAACTTGATTCTCCTTGTCAATAACAGACAAAAGATGCTCTGTCTGTCTGCCCACAGAGCCCATTACACGCCCCGCGGCTATGCCATCTCTCCTTGGTACTGATACTGAAGAAGGAAAAATTAGAGCACAGAAGAAATGCTTTTGATGATGTGCGAGCCCCAGAAGGACCCAGAGCACACTCATTTCAGCTCTCTCACTGCTAACAAGGAACAGCTATTACTGGGGGTACTTACAGACCAGAAGAAAGGGTTTCTTCAGTGGGAAGAACTCAATGACTGCTTCCCCGGAGGGTCTTAACTTTTAAAAATCATGTTAAGGAAAAGGAGAAATCAAGAAATACACTTGTTAGAGGAGTTCAGACACTATGGCCCTGCTGAGGCCAGTCCTGCCCCAGGGAGCTTAACGATGGGCTGAAGGTCAGGCCCATGGACTCAGGCACAGAAACACGGTGAGGTTTGCAGAGAGCCAGGGCGACTGCGCCTGACCCAGTGCTGGACCGCTAACCCGCCTGCCCTCCCAGCAGCTGTCTTGCCTGTGCGGGATGGACTCCTCCAGCAACCCGCATTAGCAGGTAGCAAATGTCCTCTGAACGTGCCACCTGGCATGGCTGCTCATCGCTTCCTAATCCTCTTGGAACAGCATTTCCCAGACAACTCGTATCACACACCGAGCATTCTCCATATGTTTGCAAAATGAAGTCAAATACAAATTTGGTTTGACATCTCCTGCAAGAATCCTTTATCGCCCAAATTTGGCAGAGGAAAGGCAGGAATTGTTTCTGATCTAATGGTTTCCCTCCCCCTTCAGTTAAATTCTTACATGGAGAGACATTTGCATCTCAGAGCTCATTTTTCTTATATACTGAACTAACACCATGCAAAAAAAATCCAGCAAAGCGTTACGTGATAAAGAAGAAAATGTATTCAGTCAATTTTCTCCTCTGTCCAAGCTACGCTGAAGGCAGACAAGTTCACAGCAGCTCTTGCCTCTGCACCTCTCCAAGTTCCTCCCTGATTTGTGGCATAAAGTAGCCCCAGAACTGGTTTAACTTACTCCACTGTGGGAAAACCACAGGAGCTATTGCCGCAGCTGGAGTTGCGGAGCTCTAACCATAACTGCCGTTACACATCCATATTCCTGATATTTCCATGCATTGAAGTTATTTCATGGTGGGCACATCTGCTGCATTTATGGCCTCGTTCTACCACTGTGGAGAAGACATTAGCTTGTATTGCTGATCAAGAACTACTAAGGGAAGGAATGAGAGCCTCCTGGTTCGTGCCCAGAACTGCGAGGATCTCTCATCATCCTCCAACATCCTCACACCAAGGGACATCAGCTCCTCTGCCAGGGGTCCAGGACAAACAGACTCTCCTCCTGATCCCTGCACAAGCAAAATATGTCTACATGGCCCTAGGAAGACTCCTGTAGTGGTAATGGAAATGTGGAGAACAAAAAAATTTACACCAGGCTACAAAGGGTGGATACCTAGACGCACATGAGCCTGCTTTAGTCTAACCAGTCTGCACAGAAACGTGACAGGATGGATTTTGGTGTGGACTGATGTCCCATCACCATGCCAGCTCCTACAAAAACTCAGAAAACTAGCAGTAAAGTTTGAGTTGCCATAAACTCTGTTTTTCACCCAAAGTAGCTCAGCCATCCCTTCAAGAGCAGTGTTCCCCACTCCAGGTGTCACACAGCCATAGCCTGAGGGACACTGTTTGCAGGAACCGGTGCAGAGAGGAGAGCTGCAATGGAGATGTTCCCTCTCCTGAAAGGTGGCTGTGTCCTAGTGGTTCCAATTACAGCTCAATATGATTGATCCTCACCATGACAGACCCTGAGACACAAAGCTGTCAAACTCGTCATCCATCACCCAAACAAAACGCTCGTGATCTACAGGCAGAGCTCCCCCCCTCCCAGCAGATTCATCCGGATCGTTAAAGAACAGCTGCACCCAGGCTGATGGGTGTGATTCGCTCACGGAACTGTCAGGGGTTTCAGAAACATAACATTCAGGCTAGAGAAAAAAGGAAATGACAGACACCAACAAAACCCCAGGGGAAAACAACATTTCACCCTTATTCTCAACCAGCCCGTTTCTGTCAGTAAAGCATTGTGGCTATTTGTACAAAATATTGTGCTAAGCTCTGGGTAAAGCAACTGCCCCAGGCCATGGCAGCTTGCAACCTAAATTGGGCAGAGGTGGTGCTGCTACCCTCATTTTACAGATGCAAAATACGGGCACGGAGAGAAGAGGTGAATTCTGCAAAACAAGCACAACAAACACGTGAACTGAAACTGAGCTCAGATGGTATATGGGAATGTTTTAACTGAAAACCTCCCCTTTGCTGTCAGTGAATTTCCCAACTGCACGCATCTACATTCCTGTGGCTTTTGCTGCATTCACAGATTTGTGTTCCTTCTGTTTCTACCATGTTATGTAGGCTGCCCACTTAGAAGCAAAAAACTATCAAGGCTGTTAGTTATTTTTCTCTTCCTTAAAGGAAACTGACTCCAGGCACCAAATACAAAAGCAGCTCTTGTGGGAACTTTCAAGGTTGCTTTTATGTCCGCCTGTCTTTGTGCCAGAGTCACCGGCAGGGTTACTGCTGGCACAGACGGATGGGCAGAGGTGCACCCAGGGAGCGTGGAGGTGTTCTGGGGTAGCGGCTATGGAGCAGGCAGGATGCAGATGGATGCTCCTGGCCCTCTGCTGAAAGATTGCCCCCGAACTCTGCGTGCTCCATCTGTGGGAGCTGCTCTGGGGAATTTTGGTGTGTCTGGCAGGCAGACACTGTGGCGTGGTTGAATACCACCCCCCTGATAACACATCCTTGGGCATCTACTGTAACTGCTTGCACCCGAGAAGCAGGAGATAAGAAGAGTAGTGTTACAGTAGGAAAATGGGTTAGATGAACCCTACATCTTTTTCTTTCTGAGCACAAGGAAGCAGCAGCTTCACCCTTGCATGGACCCACCAACACTGGATTACACAGTTGGAGAGTCTGGCCTGCTTTTGAGGGACTCCACTGTGCATCTGCAGGCATCAGAGGTCCGCTGGTGCGGGACGTTTACAGTGCACGCTCCTGGTGGTAAGTCAAATTATAACAACGTCTGGCATCCTGCCTCTAGCACAACCTAAAACGAAGCTTCCTAAACTGATGCTTCAGAGGGCAGCAAAAGAATAAATAAACCCCTTAGTAATATGTCTAGCCAACCGTACAATGCTTTACATGAAGAAAAACATCTTTCCTGAGCCCAATAGGAAATCATTTTGTGCCCTGAAGCATGAGATTTGTTTACCCTTAACTTAACATGCATAATGCTAGTTTTGTCTTTTTGCAATGAAATTCCCTTTATAAATCTGGCTCTTCAGATCCCCCTGAAGAAGCTTATGGCATAACTTGGAGAAATAAACCACTGGAATGAAACCGTGAGGGAAATTACTGCTATTTCTCCTACATTTTCCCAGTGCCTGTAGAGGCTGGACAGAAGTGCACACACACCCAGACGAGCACTTTCCTGAGCAGTATGTTGCTGTTAACGCTGGCACACTGAAGTGTTGGCTAAATAACAAGATATATTTTATATGTAATTCCCCTTGAAACGCAGCATTGAGTGCAAATAAGAAAGAAAACTGCAGACACTGGTCTGCAGTGGAGATGCTGGAATTATTTTTTCTTCTCATTTTCACGACAGCGTTAATTTTGGAGGCTGACGTTAAGAACACCGTGAACTTCAGACAGACCCTGTTCCTCAGTGCATGGGGGTCACACCACCGAGGACCTCCATATCGTGTGGGGGATACCCAACAGCACAATCCCATTTCACATTTGAAAGACCTACATTTTTATAGAGGAGACAAAGCTTCTACAGTACAGGGAAGGACTTCCACAGCAAGATTCTGCTAACAGGTGTTTTCCAGAACTGTGGATTTAAACCAAAGATTAATTTTTTTCTATCAGCCACATGGTGCCCCTGAGTTCCCCACACACAGATTTAATCAAATCTCAGATGCTCTTTTTTCTCTCACGGGAGGTAAAAGGGTAGAAAAAGCTGCTTGCAAAGGTTAAAGATCTTTCTGAAGGCTCCCCAGTGAGAACAGAAAACATTATTCCAGAGGGAATGAATACTGCTAATCCATAGCTGATACACTCGTAAATATTGATGAGAACAATATTTGCTGAAGGGCATAATAAATATCTTTCATATTCACATCCAAACAAGACTGCAGGAGGGTGAACAGCACGGTCACAGCAGCAGGGGCAGGCAGGCTTCTTCCTCTCTTGTGCCTGCTCACGTGCCGTGGTTGTGTATCCCCATTACTTCCCTGGGATTAAGTCTTGCAAGAACTTGTTGCAGTTCCCAAGGGCATTATTTCCATTACAAGTAGTCACTGCACTGTAGCAAGACACAGAAGAAAGAAAGAGAAAAAGAATCATTAACTAAGGCAAGGCAGAGATAGTGGGGATTCAAAGGGCTCCTGCCAGGCTGGCGAGGGGAAACTCCCCAGGCTCCTCTTTACAGTTAATAAAGAAAGATGGGTCCTGCCAGATGACGAGTCTAAATTAAGCTCTTGCTCTGAGTAGCCTCTGAGGTGCAGGATCCTGTCTTCATTAACCATAAAGGGAGCCCAGGTCCATTAGCCGTTGGGAACAGGGGCCTCACACCATCCACAGCAGTTCTGTGGCTTGGATTGGGTTCAGAGTGTGCAAAGTGGGAGTTTGGCTCCTACATGGACTGGGGCCTCCAGGCCACTTCAGACAGCGTTAAGGACACCTGAACTGGTGTGTTTTCGTGACTGTTGTAAGCCAACCCCAGCGTTTTCACTTCTTTAAATTTTTTAATCATTTTTCATCCGAGATGGCTCCTGGAGCGAATTGCCCGCAAGCACCCAGGTGCCAGCCCTGGCACGAGGGAGGCAACAGCTCAGCAGCAGCTTGTGTTTAGATCAGCCTAAAGCAGTTATGAAACTGCAGCTTCAGGTGCTGCAAGTCAGATGAGATGGATATCTTCCTGCTTTTCTACTGCCATGATCGTCTGGATCGCGGTATCCCTGAACAAGTCTCCACCAGTCACCCTGCTACATCTCACTTCTTCCCAGTACTCAGGAAATGGAATTTCAGATAAAAACCACCAAGACAAAAATTTCATTATTGCTACAGGATAAATTTTATAATAAAGGCTTAAGGGAGGATACAAAACCTATATGGGGAGAGTGTCTCCACTGCAGAGCATGTGCGCTAGGAAAGCCAGGTAAAGGATGGGAGAAGAACAATTTATCCTCTGCTCAACAAAAGGCAAATTAATGGCTTACCTTCCTTTCCATGTGAGCTTTTACAAAAGAACCCAGCCAACCAAAACCAAACACAAAACCCCTCACATGTGCAAGCATTTTTGTTAGAAGTGTTTGTATGTTTATCCGACACAAACCAGAAAGATCACAGCTAAGCTGTCAAAGCCAACCCACCCCAATCACAGCTCGGCTAGTCACAGCCAGCTCAAAGGAGGAAATAAAGAAAATTTTCAAAGAATCACTCATCTAATTAATTCAAGGTTGCAGCATTATGTAAATAGATAAGATACCAGAACAGGAGAAAACCCTAAACGAGTTAATATTCACTCATGCAAATATTGACATTGAATCCAATAGGATTACTCCCCTGAGAAATGTTAAGTGTACACCTGGGTCTCTGTGGAATTGGGGCTTAGGTTTGTTGAATAAATAGTTTTCTAGGAATTATTCATTTTGTTATATATTGCATCATCTGTAGGAATACTGATACAGTAATTTGAATATTACAGAAATACCGGTTTTATAAAATATTCAGCTGGTCTCCTATTGCAGGTGAGGGATAAGAGAGATCCTCATAAAATGAATTCAGGAAATACGACAAACTTAGTCCCATTAGAACAAACATTATTCATTCCCCTAGAGTAATCAGGTTTATTTAAAACAAAGGCTAGTTAATATTTTATATTTGCCAGCATCTTTTCCCACTAATGCCCAAAAGCATTTTGCAAGCGACATGCTGACAACATCTTAAGCACGGTCCCTCCTCCTGCGAGCCCCGGTTGCAAAGCTCTCTGCGGACCACCCGACTGCCACGACACACACCGCAGCAGCCCTGCCAGCCCCTTCCCGGGGCGCAAAATGAACCCATTAAATTTCATCTAAATGCTGCTGTTCACATCCATTTTAATTCAATAATTACAGCCTGCTCAGAAAAACCCCATTCCCACCAAAATGAATGGCAGCCAGGAATGTGATGTGCGGGGGATACCCGCGTGCCCTCAGCTCGGGAGCCGGGCTTCAAAGTGGTGCCTTGGACACCCCGGTGTGAGGATGGTGTTGGGAGGAGAGGTGGAGCCACACGTTCAAACTTTCCATTTTTTTGGACTGCAAAGCCTGGAGTCTGAATGGAAAGAGTGGGAAGATGTGGAGGAAAGCAAGCCCATAGAGACAGCATCTCTCATCACAGAAACCCACCCGTGTGCCAGGGACCTGCACATAACTCCTGGGCTCAAGTCCAGCTCTGGATCCAGCCCATGGTGAAACCAGGCTCGGGCAGGGCAGGAGCAGCCTGGGGAGGGTTTGGGGATGCGGCACCACTGCAGGACAGTGGGAGGTAAGGAACACCCAGCAGAGCCCGTGGCTTGGAAACAGGTTGGGCATTTGCTCCAGGCATCCAGAGTCGGTAAATAACTGCCCACGTGTGTTTCAGCTCAACATGACTTCCGAGTGCAGCGGGTAGAATCCAGCTAGAGGAGATTCATGGGGGCAGAGTGCTAGGTGTTGCTAAGGTGAGGGTAGGCTGATCGGTTTTGAGATTAATTGAAATTCACTGCCAAGGAGCTGCTCCCCCAGCCGATCAGCAAGCAGGAGTGGCAGCCGCTGCAGTTAAAGGCTGATGGGCGTTACATGCTGAAATGTAATTGTTATGACTCAGAAAAAAAATTAATCAGCTAGCAAAAGAGGCAACAGCTGTTTCTCTGATTCCATTTACATCTAATTTGTAGAGTTTACCTAATATCTTATGTGCATTTCCAAAGACAGCGAAGAATACTTTTGCATTTCAGCAACTGATAAGTAAAAGTAGGTTTAATTTTTTGTGAGTGACTAACTCTGACATTTCTTGCTAAACAGCCGGGATACAGACAGGGAAAAAAAAATGAAAACTGAAGATCTCTGTTCTATATTGCAGAATATTCTGCATAAACTCACACTGGACATATCTGATTGCATGAAGACCTTGCAAAGGCTCTATAAAAGATTACAGATTCACAGAAGACATACAAGATGTTGTCATAGATCTAGATACAACGTCCACTAACCATTATGAAAGACCATTAACTTGAAGAAAGCAGTTATCTAGAAAAACACTTAAGATATTTAACTTTTGACCATATAAGTGTGGTTAGCCTCAGGTTCATCACGTACACGTCTTTAAGTGACATTCCTTGACGGGCAACATGACACATCCCCTCTTCATCAGAGTAGTTCCAACTTGAGACATCTCATGGTTTTAGCCCAGGTTTTGTGCCATAAAGTAATTTCTAATTCTGCTCACATTTCTCCCTTTTACTTAGAACTAGCTTACTGCTTGCAAGGCAAAATATGTGTAAAAATACATCACAGCTGCCATAGCACCTTTCACATCCCAGTGTCCTGGATCACTTTACAACCACGAGGAGAGTCCCAGCATCACTACGAGATGGTGGCATTTAAATTTACAGCTGCCACTGTCTGGGATAGGAATGATCTTTACAGCACAGAAGCACTGCAGTGAGCAACCCACGGCTCTGTAAGGAGTCAGTGACAGCGTCCAGCCTGTTGATGCTCTGCTCCACTCCCAGAGCTATTAATATTTTACTGGCAATTCATGGACCATCCTTCCTGCTCTCCCCCTACTGGTCTCAGACATGTGACAACAAAAAAGTAAGGAGAAAGAAATGCAATCTGAGTTCATTTTAACTCCAGTATATTATAATTAGTTAAAAATCCCAGGGTAGCCTCTATTTCCACATATATGCAATAGTTTTTAATTTCAGTAGGTCTTGCAAGGACTGTGAAACTGAGCACCAAGAGGCCTGGCTGTATGTATCACATCGTAGCAGACCCTTAACGCTTCAATTTCTGTGACCTTTCCAGCATGAGTATATATATATATATATATATGTATTATCCACCACAGAGAACTGAGTAATGATCCTCTCCCCCGCCCCCATTTTTTTCCCTACAAAATAATTTCTTAGCAAATCCAGATGGTACAAAGAAGCCCGACGAGAAGAACTACCAGGTTCTGAGTGTAGATGTCAGAGGACATCCTGCATGTCTGTGAAACTACAAACGAAGCAGATGTTTGCCATTACTGCTCACTGCTGGGGTACCCCACTGACCACATGCTGCAAGCAGCAATCGTGCATCGCCTTCTCTTCTAACGGCTGCTCAGGCGTGTAGTTTAATTTCATCTTGCTGATGAATCTCATTTGAGTTGTTTGGCATGACAGGGCATTTCTTTGTTAAAAAGTGAATGAAGATTCGGTTGGGTGACTAAAATGAGATGCGGTTGGCCCAGGTCTCTCCTGTTTCACCTTAATTTGCTGACACTAGATCCAGCACTGCTTCCAGCCCCAGAACAGGAAAGCAGGCTGCAGAATTCGCCCTTTTCACCTGCCGCATTTTGCCTTAGACAACTTTATCTCCCATGGTGTAAAATGCCTCAGGGACTCCTTATGTCTCTTGAACGGTGCCAGTGCTGTGTCACACACCAAGCAAAGGCTCTAAACCTGTAAGCACAGGGAAGATCTTCCCATTACTTCTGCTGGCTCCAGTGATGACAGCACTACTGTGAGCCAAACACGAACTGAGTTCAGCTCTTTCTTGACCACTTGTCCCAACTCTGCCCTTACACAGAGAGGCATGAGACGGTTCTGCCTCATTAGCATCTTACAGGGTTTGCAGGACTCGTGGAAGTTACTGCACAAGCTGCAGGATTGAGAATCAGACCTGCAATCAAGGGTCACTGCTGGTGGGAGACTGCTGCTGCTTCATCCCTCTTGTAATAGCTTTCTTCCTTCACGATGAGTTATTGCACTCCTATTTTTGGCTGTGCTTCATTTGGAAAGTTGGCACAGAAATATTGTTTGGCAGACACAGACCTGCCCTGGCAATCTACTGTTTTGGGGGTTGTTTCCTTTTAACTAATTCATTATATTGCTGTACTGCCATGTATATCGCTTGTTTTCCCCTCCAGCACAGGGTGTTTACTACACAACTACTCTCAGGAAACTTCCCTAAGACAAGCACTTAACCCTCAGCCTCCTCAGAAAGGCTGGCTGTCCTTATTACCGAGCACTAGAAAACAAAGGCAGCTCAAGTACATTAATGCATACAATTATTCATAATAATATTTTGCTTGTTATTAGTGAAAGCTTGAGTTAACATCAGTGCCTTTGCCTGGGTGCATCCCTGAAGTAACAGGAGCTCATTACAGAGAGTTTTGTCCGATGGAGCCTGGGTTTCCCTGCCTTCTCTCTCTCTTCTCTAATGTGATTGTTCTCCACGACCCTAATCTATGACAGTCAATTTAATCGTGGTAACTAACCCTTCCGACTGGAGGAGATAATGAATGCCAAAGACATTTAAAGATATCACCAGTCAGCCCTGATGCTGCAGTCGTGAAGCAGCTCATGAGGCGATTCCACCCATTTCCTTTAGGCACACAGAGAGCTTTGGTGGAGTCCCCCGGGCACTGCTCATCCCCATAACGGGTCACTGCAGACGCTATTGACTGATCTCAAAACAACCCTGAAGCATTTTGCCCCCAACCTGTCAGTCCAACTGCAAGGTGACGGCAAAATACTCTTCAGAAATACTGGAGAAGCTTTAGGATTTAATCTCTGCCAGCTGTCACACAGATTGCTGTAGGTACGCTATCGTGTCCATAAGCTCGGTCTAACTGTGAGGCATTTACTGCAGCAAGTGGATGGTGATTTATAAAGACATGGTAATACTATCCTTCAGATAACAGAGGCCAAAGCCCACCCCACGGCAGGGTATCACTTGTCTTAGAGAAGAGTTCCTGTACAGAAAGAGAAAGCAATGGAAAGTATGGGTGACCACAGAGATCACCAGTCCATCAGGTTTCTGCCTATCGTAACAAATAATTCACTACAGAACATTCTAGTCCAGAAGTTATAAGCTTCATAAAAGAGAAAACCCCGACCCTGTTCCTCTTGCACAGCTCCCGTTGCAGTGACCCCGGTTCTCGGGGAGGTTTGTGGGTCCTGCTGCAGCTCAGAGCAATAGCAGTGGGAAGTTAACTTTCAGAAGCAAAGAGCTGACGCATCACTGCGGCTCCTGATGCCTGCGTTAGTCTAAACCCCGGCAGTGTGATCATCATTAACTTTGTTGTCATTTTGCATTATCAGATTCTCCCCCGAGCCACCCAAAGGAGCAGAGATCAGCAGAGAAACATGAAGAACTGCAGCGCTGTTAATATTGCCCCAAATCTTACACTTTGCCTCAGTTTTAAAGCCATGCCTTGCGACGCCAGGTAATAACGTGCTGCACAAGAAAGCAGAGCTTTAATCTTTGTATTGGATTCTGGATTTGTAGGAGTTCCAAGTAAATCTGCTTAGACGGTTAAGAAAAGCCTCCTGCCAACCATCTGGGTTTACGCTGCTGCCTTGCCGTTTGTTGACATCAGCACTCCTTGAAATCTTCCCAAGCATAATTTTTTTTTTTATTTTTCACACGTGAATAATTAAAACAGGTATGCATTGAATATTGGGAACCATTTTTAAAATACATCATTTTCTCAACCCATAAATGTAATTTGCTATCAAATTAAGTATCTCCACACCCCCATTCTCCATCACTTTAGCATTTTAATTTGAAATACAGTTGATAGAAATTTCTGTTTTCAAGCAGCAGCCAGGTTTGGATGCAATTCCCAGCTAAGTACGTACTTGCCTTTTTCTTATGCACCTCGGTAGCTTATTGCCTCGGTGTGCAGCAGAGACAGGGAGAAACGGAAGAAAAAGCAATAAGAAGGGGAAAGGTATCTCATAAAATGGAGAGAGGAGGGCAAGAAGATTTGATTTATTTTACAAGGGAGTTACCAGCATAAGCCTTTCTTAGTAGAAATTCCTGTTGTACGAAACTTGATTTTCAGTGCAGCATTTTGGAAGTAAGCTTGGCCAATTCAGAAGAAATAAGACATGATCCCTGCAGCAAAACCATCACCTTCAAAAAGTATCCCAAGTTAGAATTTTGCAAGGCTTGGGTACCTTGGCTTCATTCACAGATTCCAGCTGAGACCCAAACAGATAATATACCGGTATCGCACAAGAGATTCTTTTCTCACAGTATTTGAAGCAACATGCATAATCTAGTTTATCTTATACAGATAAATTGTCCTGGAGACCAAACTTAATAATTTAGGTGAAAAGAGCTACCAAGATAGAGCTTTAAGAACTGACTCTCATTTTGGGAGTGCAGAATACAGAAGCACTGTATGTGGTGTTACAGTGACTTTTCTCCAATGATCAAACCACAAGATGCAGCTGAAATTCAAAAACTGAGTTTCTCTGCTTTAGTGGATTGTAGTCTGTCTATAACCATACCTTAATTCATTCTTTTTGAAGTGCTAATTTAATTAGATTTATTTATAGCTGTAGTGGAACGGTAACAAATGACTCTATAATTCAGAGATCACTCCGTAATAGGAACCATCAGCTGTCACATCAGTGCAGAGAACTGAGCGTTGACCTGGGAATTACTGTCACAATAAACTCAACTCCAGCAGTTACCAGTGGTATTCTTGGGGATATAGTGTGTGTTAATTTGAAGTAAATACTTTAGTGAGGAACCTGAGAAATTAAAAAGAGTCTGTCTGTTCCCAGTCTTTGGTCTTATTTAAGAGCTGTGCTTCTAATGAACCTATTTGAATATGGAGAAAGGAATGAGTTGCCCAACAAGGAGAACTGGGGGATAACAGCAAAGGGAAGGACAATTCCTCGCTTGACAGATGATTTACTGCCAAATATGTATTCAGGCAAAGAACAACAAAGGAGCATGAATGCAAACTACATTTTTTGTCGCTAGGAAAAACCCTAGAAAACTAAAAAGGATAAAAGAAAATGTAAAGAATAATTGGAGATAATGATGGTAATTTGTTTCCTATTCTGAGATAACTGATCCACAGTGAAGCTGTAATTACAGCACATTCAAGAGATTAAACATAAGGTCTGAGGCACAGAGTGAAGACAAGCATGCACTGAGATACTGTAATTATGACATTTGGGGAGTCATAATATTTTGATGTTGGCCTTTCAAAATCCAGGGACAATGGCAATACAGCAAGCATCATTTCAGTTGTCAGACGTCTGCTGTTTCTCTGCCTTTTCTCGTTTCTTCGGGCTGCAGTCCCTGACAGAGTGCCTGCTGCCAGCAAGAAGGAAGGTAAATGATGTGACAGTCCATTTGCTTAGGGACAACAATTCTGCTGCTCAGGTTGTCTTCTTTCGATTGCTAACCACACTTCCGAAAAGGCACTTCATTTACTCAAGGGGCTTCTAAACCTTCAAGTCTTTGCTTGTTTGTTTCCAAACCTCTTTCTTCCCTCCAGGTGATCTTGTGCCTTACCCCTTATTGATGCCATACCTGCGGTGATGTACAGTTCTGAGCCGTTAATGTGCCACCCGTCACGTAGGGCAGTGTGTGACACACTGGGCTGGGCTGCAGCAGCAGCCAGCAGACTTCAGCCTTAATTATCCTCTTTTATTATCACCCTCGGAAGAGCTCCTGAAACAGGGAAGCCCCCCATCCTGCCTAGTGCAGCTCTGGATACTAATTGTTAACACATTGCAGACACGTGCGATGACAACAGCTTTTAACTATTTAGAATACACATTTCTGTGCTGCCAGTCAAAAAGCTCCTTAGGAAGGATAGAAGGAATGACTCAAATACAGAAATTCAAATCCTAGGGGGGAAGGAAGACTCCAATAGGTTCACTACTAGCTATCTGTTATTAATTCTGTTTTTCTTTGTTGGTGTACTTTTTCTGTGTAAGGCATCCTTTATTTACTTTATTGAATAATGAATACAGAATGCTAATTACAGCTCTTTCATGTATTTCCCTCATCCTTTATCTCACTTAACCTAGAGATGGCTGAAACTTGCTCTTCATCTCCCCCAAATTCTCTTTTTTTTATCTGAAAGTTCCCTAAAATCTACTGAAAAGTCACAACATTTTAAAAGGTTTAGTCCATCACTCAAGAAAGTGAAAATGTTGCTCTTAAGAAAGGAAAAATCAGTACTGAAATAGATTAATGGAAGAAAGAAATGAAGGCAAGAAAAAGTCCAGAACAAAAGGCCAAATGCTTCACATTAGACAGGAGGAGAGAGAAAACTGTAAGGTCATATATAATCTGGTCAGTTGAAAATTGTAAGCAGATGCATAAATGAAAGTAACAACAAACAGTATCTTAAAAAGTGGCTGCCAGAATTGTAAAGAACTTTTCCCATGAGCAATCCAATTAATGAAATCCATTTTCCAGTGGCTTTGTCTTCTGTGCCCCCTCCCCTACCTGCATTGTCCCCAGGTCCCTGCCATAGCCACCGTAGCCACCTCAGTTATCTAGTGACCCCCAGACTCTCCCGCAGACAGACTGGGGGCTCGGTTCTGCTGTGGGCACGGGTGGGAGGGCAGCTGGTGTTCTCCAACCCTGAGCTGTATCTGTCCTCTCTCCATGTGCCTGTTTCTGCAGAAGCTCTTCCCATGACTTACACCACTCTGTCAAATTAGTTTGGGTGTAAACACCTGTCATTTTGGTTATTTAATTCCTTTTCTATTTCTTTTTAAAAATTGCATCTACATACCCATTTTAAACTTCACGCAACATTTAGTCCTGTAAACTCTCTAGGACAGGGGCTGTCCCTTAATGTCTTAAACAATGGGCAACAGCCTGCCTGAGCTCTGTGTCACCATCTTACGAACATTTAGTCACACAAATGACAGAAGAACGTGGAGTTCATGGCATAGCCTTCAGCTTTGTTTCTAGAAATGCACTTCCAAGCTCAAAAACCAAAGGGAAAGGAGAGGAGAGGGGAGTTTCCTCCACCTTGTCTTGCTCCTGAAGCTGCAGGTGCTGATGGTGAAGATGCTGATGAGATCTCCAGGAGCACCAATAACATTGTCTAAATCCTCAGCAATGACAAGATGCAATTCAACACTGAGGGGGAAAATAATTAACATTTAGATCTTGCTGACTTTTACAAATCTGCTCTTACTGAACTTTTTTCCCCCTTATTGACTAGAGGGAAGAAAGAAGAATGGCTCGTCATTGTACTCCACTGATGAATGGAGGCACAAACTAGCCTGTGCTGTCAATAAGAAAATATTGTACCACTTCTTTTGGAGACATCTCTGGCTCTGATTTTTGGGGTTTTTTTTAGGGAGAGATAAAATTGTCCGTCCACTACGTAAATAGTGAAATGGCTTCTTTTGAAATTCTGGAGACAATAAAGCTCCTTTGATACAAGGCGTGCATTGCACCTCTTTTCACCTCTCTGCTCTCAGAGCTTATTCTTGTGAATGGGCTCAGAGCTGTGGAAGGATCTATTCCAGTTTCACCAACACAATTTACCATTGCTGTTCAACCAACCTCGGCAATATCCGTGTCTGTCAATTATGTCAAGAAAGGTGCCATACAAATTCAAGTAGAAACATACAAAATATTTTATTTTGCATGGATGCAATCTCAGAGACAGGAGACAAAGAGAAACACATGCTGGCAGATGTCACTGTTCCCTGTTTTCAAATGTGAGAACAAAAATCACAGCAGAACATACGTGCAAGACTTCCTCTGGGAAGAAGCGGGTCCTTTGTTGGTGGTCTTAAGGGGCTCATGGCAGAAAAGTGTGGGGTGCTTACCTCTCTCCCATTTGTACAATTTCAACAAAATTGCACAATATCATCCACGGCACAACCTTTGTGAGGCAGGTGTGCGTGCCCAAAAAGAGCGCAGAGATTTACACAGGTATCAAGTTGAAGACTGCAGTGCTGAAACCTCTGCCTTGCCCATACCTTATTTTGGGGTTTTCTTACAATAAACTAGGAAACAACAGTTTTGCTTTCATACATGCCAGGCCTGTCTCCATCTTGCGTGGCCCAACCATCCTACAGACCCACAAATCAGGGTTTGCCATGTCTTATAATTAAAGTCACTGGCCCTTAGCGGCACTCTCCTTTCTACAGACACTTGTTTAAACAAGTCTTAAAGATTTTTGATCAAATACATCTTACACATTTTCAGGATGTTTTTTCATACTAAGAAAAAGAAGACATCAGAGAGACAGACACATCTTTGGAGGATGAAATCTCCAACCCTTGAAAACGAACAGACACCACACTGGTTACTGGATGATGCTTTCCTACTCTCCGGTCTCCTACAGCAGCCAGCAAGAACAGATGCTCGCTATCATTTCCTAATTAAAGCCCTGAGGCAGGCAAACAGTTCCTGTGTACTAGAAACCACCCTGAAAAGCATTTAAATACATGTTTAAACTTCAGCATGCATTTGAGAACCCTTCTAAACAGGGACGTTTCCTTGAACTGGAGTGTTGAGCCACAGCCCCTTCCAAGCCTCTTCGGCACATTTCAAAGGAGCTAACAAGAGAAGATGGTTATTGCTGGTGGTGACAGAAGTGGATAAGCCTCTTGTTAAAACCACGCTGCACACAGAGGGGCTGCTGATAGGTCCCAGATTGCAAAACCACATAACGATATTGCCTACTTCATTAACATCAAGGGCTGTCTCATCTCCAGAAAGAATTTCCTCCACCTGTTTTGTTTATCTGAAGCCCAAATTAGTACCTTTTGCTTCTATTCAAAAGCAATCCTGCAGAATGCACGGAGATCTGCTGCTGGACTGCTACACA
>VZTO01019355.1:32007-76023 GCA_013400615.1 Syrrhaptes paradoxus | reverse complement strand
CTATGATTCTATGATTCAGCTTTTAATTTTGTTTAGTTTCAGGAACTTATAATTAAGAAGTGCTTCACCTGAATTTTTTGTCTCAGGCTGATGATAGACCCTTGTTTTGTTAGTTCTTGTTATTATTGTTTTCAGACATACAGTAATCCTTTACAGATCAATTGACTTGCTAACAGGCTGAAAAGGGAAATGCTAATTTTGTTTGCTCTCTTGATATTCTGTTATTTTCTTCTGGAGGTGATTCTGTTGATTTTTTTTTTTTAAGTGGGAATGACTTTTAATAATCATGCTGACTACTTTAACAATGCTTCATCTGAGTAATTCTTGTCTGTTTGTGGACACACAGTTTGTTCTTATCACTGTTTTACTTCTCAGATTAGAAACACATGCTTTTTTGTATCTGTGTGGACAGAAGACACAGAGCTATGCCTAGGTATTTATTTGCTTTGCAGTTATTTTGTTTGCAAGTTATTTTGATCAGTATACAGGATTTAAGAAGTGTCAGGTTAAAATTCACCTGTAGGCTGGCAGACCTTGTGTGTAGTTAATATCTTAGCACTTGTGTGTAATCACTGTCTCACCCTTTGTTTTTGGACTGCTCTTTGATACAATTGTCTGGTTAAAAGTTTGTAAATTTGGGTTATTCCTCTGGTGGAAAGGTTGATGGTGGAGAAATCTGTGTAGTAACTCTGTTCATAAGAAAGTTCAAAGCCGTGTTTCTTTGAACAAAGGTGAAATCAAGCAGCCCAAGCCAGTTTCCCACCTCCCAGCACGCAGGAACTTTCCAGAAAGCCCCTTTTGGTGTCTCTCCACAGATGCAGAGAGACACACAGCCAACATGACTGTCCTCTCCCCAGAGGAGACAAGGGTTAGGTTTTCAGGCAAGACCCAGAAAGCAAACATCCATGTACCTCTCCTGGCCTGTCTTCAGCCAGAAGGCAGAGCTGAGACTCCTGCCCAGGCCAGGAGAGACCGGGGCTCCTGCAGAGGTGCAGAGCAGTGAGGGGTTTCCAAAATTCCTGTTTCCTTCTCAGCAACCCAAAGTTGAATTGTTCTAGTTTATGCTCTGCTGGAACTTTTTCATGAAGGACTTCAGAGCTGTCTTGTTCCTTCCCAACCTGAGCTTTACAGGGAAGAGTAAGTTAAAGGAGAGAAATACTTTTGCTGCAGGAAGCAGCAGTACATCTGGAAGAAAACACAATCTTTTAGGCATGCAAATTCTTCCTCAGGAACTTGTTCACCATATAAACCCTGCACATCCCTGGGCCATTGTGGCTACAACCACATCCATTTCACACATACTCTCATGTCCAAAAAAATATTTACTGGAGAGAATTAAAATTACCGCTGGCTCTGTCTTTGTTTTGGCTGAAAATACGTGCCTGTGTTTTGAATTTTTTAGACTGAAGTTACAGAACTCCTTTATAGATGTAGATAAAAATATGACAGATGGTTACCTTTAATATAGAATGTTGGTTACTTGTAGGAGTTTAAACTTGAATCTAGGCTAGAAGACTTCATCACTTTTGTTCAGAGCTGGAACTTCTAGTGTTCATTAGAAGATTCTCTCACTCTTGTGCAACATTCACAGTTCCATAATTTGTTGAATTTAGCTACGCTGTTATCACTTGTGTAATACCTTGCTCCTATAAGGATGTATTTCTGTGTTTGGCTTTGAAGAAAATTACTTTCCTGAGTAAAAGGATATCACCAAAATATGCCAGAAAGAGACTATTTTCCCAGTTGAATACAGTCCTTGCTTCTTTAGAGGAATGTCCTGAGAAGGGCTGCACCAGGTCCTTTCTTGCACAGCTCCACTAGCTTTTATTTAAATCCACGAAAACTTCCTTTTCTCCATAGCCCCACAGCTGTCAGTCATATGAACAGCCCGGCTGATTTCAAAGTCGTGTCTTGCATTAGAACAAAGTTATCTGAATGGTGAAGTGATTTAAATTACTCTTGTGAGGAGTGGTGCTGATTTTGTCCCTTCCTGTGAGCTGTAAAGTGGATATGTCTGAGGTGCTGTTCAATCTGATACACGCTGAGGTTGTGCCCTGTAACAGTTCAGATACGTTCTCTGTTTAGTTCAGTGTTTTTTCCTTCTCTCTGCTTCTGAAAATGTATACTTGCATGTGTACGGGTCTACCATCTGCCTTTTCTTTCTGATAAGCTATATGAAAAATCTATTTAAATTTTCCAGTACTTTCCACCTCATCCCTTAAAAATGATCCTCTTTAGGCATTACTGTGTTCTTCAGTGGCCCTTTGTCCTTACACTTTTGAAAGTATTTTTTGTAATTTCACAATCTTCTGTATTTATTTTGCTCTTCTTATCTGTTTTATAGGCCTCTGAATTATTTATTTTTTGGTTTTCTTGAGTCCTTTTGGAGTCTTTTTTGATTGTTCTTCTAATATTTCCTTCTGCATCGCTGTTAACCATTAACTGTTCTTGAACACTTAGAATGAGGTGTAACGAAGTTCTGACTGTACTTGATGTATGCTAAACGTGTATTTTCACCTCAGTCCAGTTGTGCACTGCTAGCTGTGCCTGCTTCAAAAGCAAAGTCTGCTTTTGTTTTTGCCAGCCCTTTTATAATGATAATTAAAAACTGTTTAAAAGGGTGGGTTTTTTTTTTATAATATACAACTCTATGTCATTGCAGAAAGGCAAAGAAAACAAATTCCTGACTCTGAGGGTCAGTTTATTCACTTCATTAAACCTCTGCTTGAATGCCATACTTGCATTTTTCAGTTGCTGTGTTTTGTCGCTACAGAGATAATGGGAAGTAAAGTTTTTTCCATTCCGTGTTTATGTATTCTAATATTCACCAACTACATTTGGTGCAATTCTTTGGCTTGTCCCAGCCATGCCTGGAGTCTGAAATGAGCTCTAGTTCAATCAGTGGCAGATAAAATCAAGTTGTTCAGCGGGTTAGTGCAAACCCAGACTCATTGCATGGTGCAGCACATTCAGTGCAGGACATTTTGTGTGCTGGCAGTAGGAACACTTCAAATTTGGTCACAGATCCATCCTTTAAGACGGCATCAGCACTGGCACAGAGCATGACTCTCACTGTGACACTAGAATTAAGAACAAAACTGCAGATAAAATAATGCAGGAGAGAAATTGAGTGTCTTTGAAGTATTTGAAACTGAGGACTCACCCGAAAACAGCTGATATGGTCAAAACTTGTTCAGTACTGAAACTATGGGAGAAATAATATTTTGAACCTCGCTTATAGGGGACAATTTAAAGGTTCTGATTCTATGATGAAAAAAGCATAAAAAGGGAAATATCTATAGCAGGTTAGTAACTATGTTTCTCTAACATTTTTTTCTACTACACTTCATCTTTAGACGAACTGGAATATTCTTGTGAGAATTTTTAAATTTTTTCAGGTTCTTATGAATGTGTGTGGGTTATCATTTTTACTTCTTGCCTTTCCATCTATCTCCACTTTTTTTCTCTAGTCTTAAAACAGAAATGGAAAAGAAGGATAAGCTTATATTTCAAAATATTATATTTTAATTCTGATTTTAATTTTGACACAAGTAGTAACATGGAAACCCACATATCAAGTGTACAAATATCTGAAGGAACTTTGAACAATGTTGCACTACAAATTGCTTTATCATGTGCAGAATTTATAGTTTTACACTGCTGAGGGAAAAAAAAAGCCACCTTTATTTTTCTTGTAGGAAAATATTTCAGCATGAAAGTGAGGCCTGCTACCCCTTGCTGAGGTTACTCCCTGCTGTTCACAGGCTTGACTTGCCCATCTTTCACTATGTTGTTGCATTTCCCTCAGAAACTCTCAGTGATATTTCAAAAGCTCATCCAAGGAAGTGCTGTATTGACCCTGAGCTCCACAGAAGTCATAGCATCACTTTTCAAGTCTTGTGGTCATCTGGTGATGTCTCCAGTCTCCCTGTGCTCCCAGCAGCTCTTCCAAACTGCTGAGGTTGGAATGAGGTAGCTCTGCTAAGTGCAGATAATGGACATTCAATGGACAAGACATCTGTAAGTGTTTTGTAGATCACTTCCAATTAGAGTTCTCATGCTCATTGGTTAGAAAAAAAATGTTTAACAGAAGCTCCTAGGAAGCAAATATTTCCCTAAGGGACAGTGTTTTATCTTAAGAAGGAAAACCTACCTTAAGAGTTATGGAGGAACTGATTAAAAGCATCAATTTTTTGATCATTATGGTTTTGACAAGAGATTTACCAGTTTACTGGCTCTTCTTTAGGAGTTAAGAAAAAAAAATTATAATTCTCATCCTCTTAAGGATCTTCAATTTAACAAAAGTATCTGACATAGCAAGTTTAATCATCTTTTCTTTCCCAAAGGCAGTGTCTTATTTTAACCTTAATCTTCTAATTATATTGTGCGTGTGTCTCTGTGTAAATTTTGTCTCTAATGCTAACTTCTTAGGTACTGTGTTCCTTGAGAGAATGAGCGAATGCTTTGGGGTCTTGATATCTAATTACTGAGAACTTTCCTATCTCTGCATTGTCTAGACAGCAGTTAGACACTAAGCTACATGTTACACCCAAAACCCTGGAGATGCCCAGATAAATACACTACTTTGACTAGCCTGATTTGGAGGAAGAACTATTTTATGCTATAAAGTAGTGAATTCCCTTTGGTCTTCACATATTTTTTCAAGTAATGTGACGCGAGGATGAGGTGAGGGTGGGATTCATCTGATTAAATACAAAGGTCTATGTGTGTAGCCCTCTGATGGCACAGGTTCATGTGAGTTTGGGTTCTGAGTGCCTTAGACTCTCTCCTCAGTCAGTATAGTCAATGCTGTGATTCATCTTATTCTGAGGTAGCAACTTAAAATAGGCCAATCGGGCTCTAAATATTGAGATTAGAAAATTGCAGAATATGAATGTTAAGTAAAATAAATGCCACCCTGACTTTTAGTGCAGTAAAGTTACACTGTGTTGCACTATGAAAACCCAACACAAATTGCAAGAGAAAAGGGGGAGTAACTTGTAATATACATTAGCTTTATTTGAATATGTTTTCTGTATGCAGAATCTTACAGGAAAGCAGGAAATACTATTATTAATTATTATTACTTATTTGTATAAAATGTTGTATTATTTTAAGCATTTCCCTTGTGAGCATAAATAAATATATAAAAATATGAACTTTTTAAAGCAAAGGATCTAAAAGAATAAACAAAAGTTTTGGATATTGGAGGGAGTTCAGAGAGGACTGACATGCGTGATTAAGGGGTATAGAGAAATTGATTTAAGGAGAAAGATTAAAGGAGCAAAATATGTATACTGTAAGTTAAATAAGTGATGCATAAGAAGGAACATGATAACTGTCTTCAAATATTTGATGCATGTAAATGCCAAGAATAGACAGGAAATGAACATTTGGGTAAATTTCAATGCGGTAAATGTTCTGACATTAAAGTCAGATATTTTATTGCTTTGGTGTTGCCAGGAAAGACCTATATTCTGTAAGAGAACTGAAGCCAAAAAGTAAGATTCATACGTTGTAAGAGGCGTGAACCAAAAAGGATCTCACAGAAATTATTAAAAAGCACTGTAGGTTTTAGTACTGAATGATAAGATATGTGTAACCTTTTGAACCACCATACGTAATTCTATAGAACAATATGACACACTCAGCATTAAATTGATGAAGGATTCTAGTTTTTGTGAATTTTTTTCTTTTCCCAAAAGAAAATAAAATATACCATTATGAAGGATCCTGGTATGTGAAGTGACCAACTCATTGACCTAAGAAGACAAACTAGTTCCTTTTCATGTATAAACTGGATGCTCTGCAAGCATCAAAGTAACTGCTGGCCACACAAAAACCAGTTTACTCGTGAACTGCTGCATGTCTCGACGCATTATACAACTTTTTATAATTAAGCAAAAAGAAGTTCTGTATCAAGAAAGTTGTCATAATAAGGGAAACATATATTATGTGTTCAAACACTGTGCATAGACTCCACTGATAGGGCCACAAGTGATATTTCTGTTGCCCAGATTAACTGCGCTGGTGAGCTATCATGAAATTATATGGCTGGGGGAAAGGATCCACACAGAGGTTGAGCAGATAGAAACTGAACTGGGATAAAAGAATAGTTGCAGGACCATGCACCTGGATTTACTGGAGGGAAGAAAGAGAAGCTATGTTCAGGGTGATGCGCGTGCTTTTGCTTTGTGAGACGCGATGGTGGCTGTATAGCTGTGCAGAGCCTGAACCCTCCCTTTTGCCATAGGATATGTCTAGTCCTGTGATAGAAATTTGTTTAAGTCAACTGAAGAATCCTTCTTCTTTAGTCATTTGTATAGTTTGTCAGAACAGGATTCAAATATTGTCAATCATCTTAAAGTCTAACTAGTTTACAGATTGTGCTCTGAACCTATCTATCCTTTTGATCTTTTTGCCTTAAGAATGCAACTGCATGAGAAATACATGAACAAACTTTAAAGCAAATGATATATGTCAGAAAGATGTTCTAAAAAAAATACCGAAGACTTCAGAAGCGTGCCACATAAAAAACAAAACCAAAACCAAAACCCACCTTTTTGTAACTGGAACAGACTTTGAGCTGTAGCTGTGGTCATTTAGTGCAGAATTTAATTGTAATTGCTTACTTCTTCAGAAGCAACGTCAGACATGGGAGACATATCCGTGTGCTTTTGCATTTCACAAATCAGTAGCAGGTTAGGGTCAATAAAGCTATGTAACTAAAACAGAACACAGCGAAGTTTAAGGCGCCACGTTGAATTTGTGGCCTCAAAACCTTGCATTCATTGGCTGCCTGACCTCAGTGTCATTTAAAAATAATTTACTTCCCTGTTTGCTCTGAAATCTTTCCAGGGCATGTGATATTCCGTTTCTGGCCATTCTCAGAAGGGCTAACCAGGCAACACCATCTGACTTAAGCACTCTGGCGAACCTGAACATTAGTGAGGGGACTTGCTTATAGTTGAGACCTGGGAAGTGCGCTCAGACCCACATAATTTATTAGGTTGAGAGAGTTGGAGGTTTTTAGCCTGGAGAACAGAAGATTCCAGAGAGATCTTGTTGCCACCTTTCAATATATAAAGGGGGCTTATAAGAAAAATGAAGAAAGACTTTTTACCAGGGCATGTAGTGACAGGACAAGGACAATGGTTTTAAACTGAAAGAGGGCAGATTTAGACTGGATACAAGGAAAACATTTCTTACAAAGGAAGTCATAAAGGTAGCTCAGAGAATTAGTGGATGCCCCATCATTTGAAGTGTTTAACGTCAGTTTGGATGGGGCTTTGAGCACACAGATCTGGTGACAGATGTTTCTGCCCATGGCAGGGGGGTTGGACTAGATGATCTTTGAGGATGTCTTACAGCCCAAGCTGTTCTATGTATATGCTCCAATAAAACTGAACCTGCTCTGATCTCTGGCATTTAAACCTCTGATTTCTGAGGAATCACACCTTGCCCACAGGGTCCCAGGCTACATAGCTGGGCAGGTGTTACGCACTCCAGCTGCAAAAGTGACTAAGACTCATGGGGATAGATAAGGAAAAAAGGAAACTGTATGAATCAAGATGGTTTCTGGCTTTTGTCTTTTATGTCTATTTTTCATTAAATGGTAGAGCTAGGAATAATCTTACTCAGCGTTGTTATGATCACATCTTTGTCAGTTTTACAAAAAAGCTTGAACTTTTGAAAAAACAGCTGAATGCTCCTAATGGTCTGTGGATCCTAACTTGATTGGAACAGCCACAGCTTTCAGCTGTGACAATGAATGCCTAAACTCCACAGAGTGACATCATTTGAGTTTCATTATTGTGAGTTAGACACCTCTGCAATGTTTGTGTTCTCTTCGAGTCAGTGCCCTCTGATACTTAAACTGTCATATGTTTTCCGTGTACAAATATCTAATCATGGGTTTATGTTCTACTTTGTGGGCTAGATGCCTGAAATCTAGCCAGATGTTGTTTTGCCTGGGTCTGTGAGCACCTCGGCTTCTTTATAGGTCTTCCTGTGGTCAGTAAGGTTCCCTGGAGCACTTGGAAAGTGCTCAGTGCTTCTGCCATTTGTACTCCTGATGTACCTGGAATTCATTGGGATTTACCATGTAATTCTTGAAAGCTGAATCTAGACCTCAATCTCCAGAATGGAATATAGCTAATGATTAGAAATATGCTTAAATCACAAAGCTTCCAGGAGCTGAAATCTAGGGATTTCATTCAGCTCCATTTTTAATGCTGAAGTAGCAGGCAGCGACAGCAGGGCTAGTGTTCCAGATCTTAGACTAAGAATGTGGTTTTGGCACTTAGTCCGATGCCCTTTGTATATATATAAACAAAGAAAGTATTGATAGTTAAATAATTATGAATACATAAACCTAGGACACTAGGAAGCCATGTTTATAGGCATTTTTCAGTTTATAACCACACTTTTAAGAATTTCCTGTCTTTTGTTCTAGCCAGACACATGGGACTACTTTAATGCAGTTTTATTTGTGTGTTCTGTTTCCTTCACGTTTTTGTTTGAGCAGAAGAGGATGAGGATAAAAAAGCAGTCTCCGAGAAAGGTTTACAAAGTTTATGATGCTAGGCTGTAGCAATTCCCCTCTGTGCACTTAAGCCAATCATAAAAATGCATGCACCATATTTTGAAATGTTATTATGACTTATTATGTAAACAGATGATGATAAAACATTATGAGTCATTATTCAAACATAATACATCATAATTGTTTCTTTGGAGACAGTATGCATTTCTGTCATGGGCATTATTTACAGGATTCATTGTAAAAACTACACAAGGGTATTTACTGTGTCTTCCCATCATCACATTTCAAAAATAATGATCTCAGCCTCTGACCATGTAAACTCTGAAACAAAGGAAGATCCCTATTGTCTTCTTGTGTAAACAAGGCTTGTTTACAAGGTTAGGCCTTCATCAGTACACCTTTTTTTATGCCCTATGCATAATCATAATGCATTATGATTACATGGATTTTCAGCCTATACATGTGAAATCACAGCCGATGCTGGTTCCAAAACGTTTATTTATTTGATGTAAAACCTTAAGAACCACTACTGTTACCACTTTGTTCTTGTATTCTGGGTAGGGAATAAGTTTACAAGTATCTTCTCTTGGGATTTTATTCTCCCCTCCCTTTAGTTGTTGCATCCATAAGCGACCCTTGTAAGGGAAGAAAGGACTCGTGGATGGATCCCAAGGGACTCCACTGGGTTATTTCCAGATTCAGTCTTTGAATCTTGATTAGGATTAATTGCCACTGACTGAACTAAAAATTTAAGTTTATGCCTCTAAGTTGTCTATGTGTGGTTAGTTAGCATTGTAATCGAAGGAGATCCAGTGTTCAGATGGGTTGTCAAAACACAAGACCATTTGAGATGTCCTCCGATACCTGCTTCGCCTCCAGTTGCCACACCAGGAAATCTCAATGAGAGGGAGTCCTGTGGTCTTTCTGTCAGCTCTATGTGTGCTTCAAATGGCACTAGGAATGTAACTTTAGACAACAGTGTCAACTCGATAGTTAACAAGAGTGTAGAGAAATGCTTGTCTTGCCTTAGAGTGGGCACCTGTGTGTGGTCAGCAGAAATCCTGGAGAATGACAAGGCAGGAAATACACGTTTAGTCACCTCAGAAACTGCAGGAATTGGGACAGCACTAGCTTAGAAAGACAAATTTGTTTAAAGACATTAATTTTGTATGCTTGTAGACATCTCNTCTACTTTGTGGGCTAGATGCCTGAAATCTAGCCAGATGTTGTTTTGCCTGGGTCTGTGAGCACCTCGGCTTCTTTATAGGTCTTCCTGTGGTCAGTAAGGTTCCCTGGAGCACTTGGAAAGTGCTCAGTGCTTCTGCCATTTGTACTCCTGATGTACCTGGAATTCATTGGGATTTACCATGTAATTCTTGAAAGCTGAATCTAGACCTCAATCTCCAGAATGGAATATAGCTAATGATTAGAAATATGCTTAAATCACAAAGCTTCCAGGAGCTGAAATCTAGGGATTTCATTCAGCTCCATTTTTAATGCTGAAGTAGCAGGCAGCGACAGCAGGGCTAGTGTTCCAGATCTTAGACTAAGAATGTGGTTTTGGCACTTAGTCCGATGCCCTTTGTATATATATAAACAAAGAAAGTATTGATAGTTAAATAATTATGAATACATAAACCTAGGACACTAGGAAGCCATGTTTATAGGCATTTTTCAGTTTATAACCACACTTTTAAGAATTTCCTGTCTTTTGTTCTAGCCAGACACATGGGACTACTTTAATGCAGTTTTATTTGTGTGTTCTGTTTCCTTCACGTTTTTGTTTGAGCAGAAGAGGATGAGGATAAAAAAGCAGTCTCCGAGAAAGGTTTACAAAGTTTATGATGCTAGGCTGTAGCAATTCCCCTCTGTGCACTTAAGCCAATCATAAAAATGCATGCACCATATTTTGAAATGTTATTATGACTTATTATGTAAACAGATGATGATAAAACATTATGAGTCATTATTCAAACATAATACATCATAATTGTTTCTTTGGAGACAGTATGCATTTCTGTCATGGGCATTATTTACAGGATTCATTGTAAAAACTACACAAGGGTATTTACTGTGTCTTCCCATCATCACATTTCAAAAATAATGATCTCAGCCTCTGACCATGTAAACTCTGAAACAAAGGAAGATCCCTATTGTCTTCTTGTGTAAACAAGGCTTGTTTACAAGGTTAGGCCTTCATCAGTACACCTTTTTTTATGCCCTATGCATAATCATAATGCATTATGATTACATGGATTTTCAGCCTATACATGTGAAATCACAGCCGATGCTAGTTCCAAAACGTTTATTTATTTGATGCAAAACCTTAAGAACCACTACTGTTACCACTTTGTTCTTGTATTCTGGGTAGGGAATAAGTTTACAAGTATCTTCTCTTGGAATTTTATTCTCTCCTCCCTTTAGTTGTTGCATCCATAAGCGACACTTGTAAGGGAAGAAAGGACTCTTGGATGGATCCCGAGGGACTCCACTGGGTTATTTCCAGATTCAGTCTTTGAATCTTGATTAGGATTCATTGCCACTGACTGAACCAAAAATTTAAGTTTATGCCTCCAAGTTGTCTATGTGTGGTTAGTTAGCATTGTAATCGAAGGAGATCCAGTGTTCAGATGGGTTGTCAAAACACAAGACCATTTGAGATGTCCTCCGATACCTGCTTCGCCTCCAGTTGCCACACCAGGAAATCTCAATGAGAGGGAGTCCTGTGGTCTTTCTGTCAGCTCTATGTGTGCTTCAAATGGCACTAGGAATGTAACTTTAGACAACAGTGTCAACTCGATAGTTAACAAGAGTGTAGAGAAATGCTTGTCTTGCCTTAGAGTGGGCACCTGTGTGTGGTCAGCAGAAATCCTGGAGAATGACAAGGCAGGAAATACACGTTTAGTCACCTCAGAAACTGCAGGAATTGGGACAGCACTAGCTTAGAAAGACAAATTTGTTTAAAGACATTAATTTTGTATGCTTGTAGACATTTCAGATGTCTAGGTAAGATGGATAGGATTCTGTTGGTGTCTTCCTGATCTTCAAGATTCCTCTCTTGTTTGTATCTGATCCCATAAACATGGAATTTTCTGTCATTAAGATTGTAGTGCCTCAGAGTTTTTCCAGTAGCTTTGCAATGAGATAGTGTCTCCTCTGTGCTGAGAGGACTCTCTGAACCTCAAGATTTCAGCCGCTGTCAGTGTCCCAATAAATAATTAAATCTGCCCAGGGAAACAAAGGGGATATTCTCTCAGAAACAGACTCACTGGTGTAATGGATAGAAACATAAAACTCAGTCTTTGCTCAGAAAGAAACCAGTGGGTCCTTGCAAAATGGAATAGCTCCAGCAGGAGGGTGTGCTGCCATTGGTGATGATGCCAGGTGATTTAAGGTACATTATCAGCATACAGGGACCCAAACCACCTTTGGCAAAAGAGGGCACTGAACTCTACTTTTATACAGCCTGAGCAACTTTTCTGTTCACCAAGAGGAGGGAAGAGGAAAGGAAAATGCTCAGAGGCTCCATTTCTGCTTTCTGGAAAGAAAGATCCGACTCCCAGGGACAGACGAGCTCTTAAATCATAGAATCACAGAATGGTCTCCTCTGTGTGCCTAGCTCATGGGTTCTGATGGAGGCTTAAGTCCTGAAACAGGACTTGGGAGCATAACTTTGAATTTGCAATTCTTAGCTTTCTGTGCAGTAACAATTAAATCAGAGAGTGGCAGTGTTAGTGGAATTTCTCTACCTTTTCTAGATTTCACCTCAGTGGCACTTGTGCCTGTGTCAGTTTTGAGGGGCCAGAGGAATGGGGCTGTATGTTCAAGCACAAATGACAAGTTGTACCTTATTGACTAGGGGCGGTCAGTGTCACCCCGGTGAGGGACCGTGCCGCGTTAGTGAGACACTGGCCATGTCGAAATGTCAGTGCAGTATTATTTAACGGACCTTAGTGGGCTTTATATAAGAGAAATTAAGCACTCTTTGTAATTCAGAAAATGCCTAAATAGAAATTGATGGTTTCATAGTATTTGAGACTCACTGTTGCTTTCCCCAATTTTTTCTATTTCTCTATGTAAGTTTATAAATACGTTTAAAACCATTTGTACTGAAAAGATCTCCATGTTAATTTTGATAATGTAACCTAAAGCAGTGTGATCTTATGACCATTGTCAAGTTTGTAATTAATTTTGCACTCCTGAAAGAAAAATCAGTATTTCTTTGCACAGCAAAAGAGGATCGTTCTGCTATATAGTATGTGAATCTGAAAAATGTCATCCAGTGTGCTGCAAAGACAGAGAATCAATAACAAATCCATGTTAGTATCATAAGAGATAACAAAGAAAATGCAAGGAAGGCATTGTGGGGGTTCAGAAGGACAGATTTGTATTTATGTACACTCCAACAATTGTTTTGAGATTAGTTTAGAACACCCAGCTATATGCTCAATTTGAATTGCAAGGAGTTTCTCACATTTTAACACAGGACGAAGGAGAAAATAACTTTAGTTTTATGCACATGTATACAAGGACACAAACAAATTCGGAAATGATAGTTTCCTCTCAGTCTAATTAGGTGAACTGAATGCGGTTATGTGGTAGTTCTCAGGGCTCTAATTGCACATAAAAACTTCCAAATCATAACATATGTGGTATTTCCATCCAAAACAAAAGAAGAATTATTGAAATGTGGTGTGATTTCATGTAATATTGGCAGACAGCTTAGATGGCAATAATTTAACACTTGCACCATGAAATTAAAATTTACATTCACTTGGTGCAATTCTTCAGACCAAGAGCACACAGTTTTATTTTTTAATGAGAGCAGGGAAATTTAATTACTTTAGTTTAACTAGAAAAGCCTTTCCATTGCTTGATGACAAAGTCAATAATGCTGGCACAAGTTTGCAGATACTTTGCGTGCCCAATTTCCATAGTCTCCATAGCTCTGCTTTAAGGTGTCCAGCTTTCTGAAGGCCATGAACCACCTTATAGATTCTTCCACAAATTCCAAGCAATGTGTTTAAATTCCAGCTGCCTGTAAATCATTTTTTGAAAGGCAAGTATTATGACTGCTATAAACATTTGAAGTAAGTTGCCAAAATCTTCAGCATTGTGTCTCTCTGCACAGAATGTATAGAAAATATACTATTTCTTCTCACAAATTCTTCCCTTTTTCAATTCCTGCTGTGTTGCGTTACTGTCTATAAAACGAATTGTAAAGAAGTGAACTGTAACTCAACAGACACACACACTACAAAAATACACTTGATTTATGTTGCCATGAGGTCTGATAGGACAGAATTACCAAGTTTTCATCCAGAAACATATTTTTTTCCTGACAGTTGAAAGGAACTTGTAGAAAGGATGCTATCCTGAGGCTACATATACATCTAACAAGGTATACATAAGTAATTAAAATAAGCATCTTCTGCACTTGGTCAGACCAGGCTGTAAAGGGACAGGCGGAAATTCTCTTTTATATCCTGGCAGAGTGTTTTGATGAGGGTTGCTTTATGCAAGTTGATAGGAGGGGAACAGAGAATGAGGTTTAGACAGGTAACAAACATGTGTACTGGAGACAAGGAAGACTGTAAGTGTGGGAGAACTGTAATTAGGGCAAAATGGGAAATTAATTCTAGGCTAATATTTTATCATGCATGTGTCTTTGCTTAATTAGTTAGGGAACTTTATAAATATTTTCTCCTGGATTTGTACATTTGTTTCATTTAAGAAAATATAAGCAGCAGATGTTTCTTGATTTCATTGTCTCAGTATTATAAGGGCACACTATCACAGATCGGGAATACACCTTCCCTTTACCGTCTGCATGATGCCTCTGAAACAGTAGATCTAGAGTTCAGTGCAGTGGAAATTATCCACATCTCTTTATGCTTTAGAGTTGTCCGCTGATCTGAATTTAGGGGCTAGACACAACTCTCAGGGGTGGGAGGGAGGGAAGGAGAAGGAGAAATCCTCCTACAAGCAATCTTTTTGTATTTACACTTGAAATTGAAAATACAGATGTTGCAGAAGTACACATCTGGGACATTGTTTCCATATTTTTGACAGAGACTAATTTTCCCTGCTTTTCAGCAAAGTGGCTTACAATCAACTTCTTCCCCCTGACCGAAATTCTGAGAGCATTTGAAATAAAGTCATGTGAATACATTTGCTGATCTTGCAGACTGTGCTGTTGTACTTATTTCCTTTCTCTTCTCCCCAGAAGCTTTGCAGGATTCTTGTCTGGGTTATAGGGTTTAGGCTATTTTCTTCTTTCACCACTGTTCCAATGCTCCATTTGCAAAGTGTTTAGATTATAGCAGACGCGAACTTCCTCTGTCTCAGAGCCAGCCATGAATCAGGCTGAGAGCTGGGACCACTGGCTGTCAGAGGACCCTGAAAAGCTGCAGCTTTAAAATAACAAGTATTTGACAGCTAGGTTTACAAAACAGCAGATTGTGGCTATATTGTACTATGGAGCTACATATGACATAATAACTAGGGACTTAAAGTTATTTAGTCTTTTTCCTCTCACCATAATTTCCAATAAATAAATCTCTCTGGGACAGGAGGTCTGGTGAGTTGTACAATGCTTGCATTTTCCTCACCACAGCTTTTCCCCTCTTTTCTATTTTACACTCTAAAAAAACCCTCAGTGCCTGGTAATCACAGTTCTATAACATTTCCTGTTGAAAGAGACAGACTAATGTAAAGATAAATACATACACTTTTGGTTTTTCTATTAGTCAAGGTATTCATTATAAGTCTTCCTAGCAAAATCTCTTTAGAAACTTCTTAATGGACAGAGCTTAATATTGTGTAGTTGGAGTGGAACACAAGCAATTATTTTTAAGGTTTTAAATGGTGCTTTTGAAAAAGAGCTATGCTCACAGGATTCCTGTGAGTTTTATTTTTCAAAATCAGTGGTCAAAGGTTGCATAAATGTGGATTTGTGTGCACTGAAAATCCTGAAGTGAATAAAATGTGACTACTGGAATGTTCTTCTTTCTCCAGACATAAAACATGATGGAATGAATGAAAGAACAACTTTACATTAACATGTTTGCTAAAAGAGAACTAACTATTTTTGCTGCATTCTCTTTTCAATAAAAACATGGTAAGAAATGCCAACATTTTCTTGATCTAATTTTCCTTTACTAATATTTAGGCTTTCAAAGAAACCCAAGGGATATGCTTGCTGTTTCCATTAGACATTCAAATCCCTTTGCTTTTGAAATCCCATGTCTAATTTCTACCTTTTTAATTTGAAGAACTTGATTCTTCAGAGTCTCTTTACACTAATTTTTACTGTAACCTTAAAATAGATGTATTAAAGTTTTGGGATATATTTTATGGGTTAATTTGCAAGAGTCTAAGCTTAAAAATATGTATACCTCTTCTTTGAAAAACAGGACACTGGGTACAATAGACTGCATCCACAAAGATTATATTGCAAAATGCAGGCCCAGATTAATTTTAACTTCAGTTATCTTCAGCTGAGGTCATCATTTTAGGCTCCATCTGTAGCCTATGAAGAGAAACAGGCCTTATTAGGGCATAGTTTCTCTGACCTATTTTAAGTGTGTACTTTAGGATGACATGAATCACAACCTGAACTCCACTGTCTGCACTGAATAGATCTCCATTGACTGTCAGGGGAACCCAGGTTGATTAATTGTGTTGACATCTACATGGAGCCAGATTCTTTCTACTCTTAAATCTGAAGTGTCCTTAAAGTCTATGAGAATCTTCCGCCTTGAGCTGAGCATTTTCAGCTTCTCATTGCCACCAGTATCAAAATGAAGGCCACCCAGATGTGTCAGTTAATCCTTCCAGAAGAACCACAGTGAGGAATATGATTTAGCCCCTGTTTCTTAGCATTGGTGGAGCTGATATAGAGCAAGAAAACATCTTGAGGTTCTGATGCCTATGTATAAGATGGACAGGTTTATTGGCTGTCTACAATGATAGTGATATAGATGCGGCTTTCGGATTTGATAAACGCAGAAAATAACATTATGTGAAGGCAAGGGTCTAATTTAACTTGTGTTTCTGACTTAAAAAGGTTATCCAATCCTTAAAACCTTATGTGAGGATATGAGCTGAACTATGTTTCAAGGAGGAGACTGAACTGTACTTTCAGCTTCACATAATGCTTGATTACCTTGATGGTTTCTGTACATCTATTAAAAAGTGCCCAAAAGTGTTGCTACTATTGCAGGCTTATAGAATTAAGTCTGACTAACTAATTAGGACCAGCTATTTTTACAAGTTATCTGGATGTTTAAGAAATACAGTACTTAATGTGCTCTTGCACTTTTATAGCCATATCCTTAAATGTATTTAAGCGTCCAACTTCCACTAAAATAGCTGATGTGATTTAGTGGCCTAAATGCTTTTGCAGATCTAACCCCTGGACTCTCCTACTGCCTAAATTCACTGGTATTTTTGGAGTCAGTAACTCTGAAAGTGATTTTAAGTGCTTGTGTACTAGATGCAAGTACTTGAACTTAAAGTATTAGGCATAATCGGTCTATATCTGAGTTTGTTTGCCTGTACAAGCAAATAAATAATGCTTACCTGTATTTTTGAAGTCCAATGAGGGTTATGATCTACTCTGAAATTTTAGTAGTAGATTATCTGCCTTCAATAGAGTTGATACAATAGTAAAAAGCCACACCAAAACCAAAAGGAAACAAATGGTTATAACATTAATTTTTTTGCTTTTCTTGCTTAGAATCAAATTATTTTTAGCACACATTTTTAAAGGTTTTCTTTGAATAAAATTTTGAATGGATAATTTGTATTCAACCTACTCAATAGCTTAGGTCCTTTTATATTTCTGTCCAAGAGCTGCATTCACTTCTTTATAATATATTTTGTAATGAGTTAATTTTTGTTTCCTTAGCTTTACATTTGGGAATGTGGTTTTAAAAATAATTCTCCTATCCATTTGGAGAGAAACAATCTATAAATATACCTATGCACTCACAAGGTTTTAGTACTTGACAGTTTTATTAAAAACAACAAGTACACACAGTCTTAGCATTGTTTCTAAGATGTTACTTACCCTTGTCTGTGAAATATCAGCAAAGCAAAATGAGACATTGAGGTTTCGATTTGCCAAATGTGAGAGGTTATAAAAACAATTTTTCCCGTACAACATATTTATGAAGAAAACGTACTTCAAGAATAAGTCAGAAAACCTGGCACATTTAGAACCAGCTGCAATAGAAGTTCATTTCTTGTGAACACTCAAGGTCATTCTATTTCCTGTTTTTTTCCCAAGTTTTATCAGAAAAATTATGGCTGTTTCTCACAAAAATTTTTTACAGCTTTTACTCTTTTTTCATGTTGATAGATTTGACTTGGAAATGAAGAGCGATACAATTACTAAAATTTATTTAGTTGATCTCTTTCTTGACCAACTTTGCTCATCTAAAAATAACGCTTCTAGTTCAAACTAGTCAGCTAGCTCTTCTTATAGTCAGAGAGGGACGGGAGGCGTGAGAAGAGCAGTGCAGCTGCCAGGTCTTTGTCACCTCTGTGGAGACTGGATCACCCGCTCCTGGGTCATTCAGTCTAGGTCAGAAGAGCCCAATCAGTTGCTGACAAGTGAAAATAAATACGATAATTCCTAGAATAAAAAACCCCACTCAAAATAGCAATTCCACTGAATCTCCTACTGGGGGATTAAGCATTGAACCTAACAGCCGTCGGCTGCTTTCTCCTCTCCTCCGTAGCTAACTGTTACATGGCTCATCCTTTCTCGGTGGCCACCTACCTGAACTGAAGCTAAATGGCCTACTGGTTTTGTTATTTTCCAGAATTACTTATTTGTGTTTATTGTCTTTTTGACTCTTGTTTTTAATTTTTAATAAGAAAGAAACAAGTCAAAGCCCCATGAATTAGGGAGAGGAGAGTCATCCTTAATCTGTTGGGTTTTTTCTTTTTTCGGTAGTGAGAGTAAACTACTGTGGGCATTAGAAACATTTTTTAAAAAATCAAGGTAGTGTAAAGTTCTTTCCCTTTAAGTGGTTCATAGGAGCAGCTGCATCAAGAGGAAAAAAAACCCCATAACTAAGCCAAAAACAAAACCCCAAGATTTGGGAAGAGAGAAATCAGCAGAAAAATAACGGAAAAATAAACAATTTGTTAACTTGCCCTTCAGTAAAAGCACTTTGGAAGGCAGGGGAGGGAGGGGAAGGGTTCGATTTCTGCTGAATTCATTAACCTTGAGAATGTCCATAGAAGTCACAGGATAGGTTACTGAGGACATTGAACTAGGCCTCAAATCTTTCCCAGGGTAAAGCTTTTCCAGCGCTTGCAGCATGATGTCAATGCAAAGCTTTTCCCAAACTTCCTGGAACCGTTACAGGCAAATCACTGGAGACACAAAAAATATCTGGGGCCTCAGCCAACAGCATTCCTCTATGAATACTGGTATCTCAATTTGCTCTTTATTTTCTTAATTGGCATTATGCAATTTTGAAGATTTACAGACAGCTAGAGTAGGAAAAATAAAATAAAGCAAGGCCAGAGCTGAAAGTGGCGGCAACGCTTTTACTACATTGTGGACACAATTTTCTACTGCAAACTCAACTAGTTTACAACAAAATCTCCCCTTTAATCTTCTATGATGTTGCAAAAAGTCATCAACCTCCCAGATTATATCTTATCTGTGGCTTGTATAATGAATGTTTTAATCCACTGGAGCAACAGAATAAACCATAATTACATATATTTTAGACTTGAGGGTACAATTCCTTAAAAATGTATCCTATTTTAGCATGAAAATCTCAACTTCTTAAAACAAACAATCCATAGACAACATGATCATTACCCTATATTTTGTGTATGTTGTCAGAGCTTCCAATAGTATTTTAAAGAAATACCTCAAAGTACTGCTATTGCGAAAGCTATTGTAGATAATCTATGTAATCATGAACAGAAGGGAAGGTTATAAAAGGCATAGAGGGCAGTTAAGCATGTAATTGTCTTTGGGAGATAATGGGAACAGGGCATGTCACTCTCATCTGTACCTCAGAAAATCTCCCCTAAAGAGAACTGAGAGCCTGTGGTTGTGCAGATCCATCAAGAGAACAGCAGAACCTTCTTTAGAGAGCTTTTACCTTGAAAGCAACAGCAGCTGCTTAACAATTTTCATACAAATGAAAAGGGCAAAGGTGTGTAGATTTGGCCTCATGGGAGGATTTTCTTAACCATTTTCCTGCACTTTGTGTCCCTAATGTTATCAGTCATGAGAAGTGGTGGATGTTACCAGAGTCTGGGAACTTTCCTTCAGCCTCTTCCTCGTGAAAATAACAATCATTCTGGGTGTAGCCAGCCCCCTGCTCCAGCTGATAATTTACTTCAGTTTCGTTTTGGAATACAATGTTTTCAGCAATTACAGCTACAGCTGGACCTGGGTCTGATCCCTTCGCTTTCTTCCCCTGGCTTGTTTGTCACCTGCACTGGAGAGCGACCTTACAGTTGGCTCCAGTGTGGCCACTCTGGGGCTGTGTCTTACCAAGGAACTGAAATTCTTTGCCATGCCTAAGCAACCTTCAGCTAATGGTGTACTAGCTTTTTGCTTGGAAAAAAATTCAAGCTTTAGATTCTCTGCACTTTTCTGCAGAGGATGCTTCTAAAGCCTGAAGGTTTTTCCAAGGGAGCTGAAATACAGCTTAGTGTTGTTCCTGGGGTTTTTTGGTTGTGATTTTTGTTTGGTTGGGGTTTTTTGTTGTTTTTTTTTTTTTTTTTGGGGGGGGGTTTTTAACCGTCTTCTAAATTTCAAGACTATGCTACCACNGGGTTTGTGCTGCAGAACTGCCATGCAGTCTCAGACGTGAGGCAGTAGTACACTGTACAAGGTACTCTGTGTACACAAAACAAAAAGCAGGGCTTGATAAACTCATCAGAGCTTACTGAAATCTTACATAAAATAAAATGTCTTGTAGGGAGAACTTCTAACCCGATTTAGAAGCAGTGAATTCATTGTGATCGGTTACCAAATTTGGCCTCAGAAATAGTCCATGTATTTTGACTGTATATGTCTGGTTTATGTATTTTAACTGTGTTTACTTGACAATAAAGGCAGAGAAGTCTTCCTCTTGAACTCAGTGGAAGTGTTGGCGCCGACCTCTTTTAGAAAAGAAACAGACCAAAAAAGGTGATTGTTTTCTGTCTTGAATTCTGTTATTATTTCAAACTCCAATTGTGATTCTTAACTGCCCTGGGGATAATTGGGCTGCATACACAATTATTTTTTTGGAAGGAGTAAGCTCACGAGGTTCACAAATCAATTAGTCTCCTGTGAATGCTGAGGGAAATGTAAATCTAGAGAGGTCAATACACTCTGCCACCGATTGCTCGTTTTCTTAAGACTTGTTCACCTCCAAAACTTCTAAAATGCATATCACACTAGGAAACTGGGATGTGAAATTAAAATACACAGAAGTGATGGGACAAAAAATGAAACTGTGGCAAAAAGCAGCAATGTAGGTAAAAACTAAAAATATTATCAGGGGATTGTGAATAAGAATGAGGGAAGGAGTTGAAAAAAGTGCAAAAAACTCAGCTATTGCTTTTAAAACGGATTTTTTTTCAGTCTTTCCAAATCTGCATACTTATTGAAGGGAAACCCTCAGACAAGAGGACAAACAATGAATGGCTGATGAAAAAAATCAAGGACAGTTGGGAGCTAGACCTGCTGTGGGATTGCTTCACTGCCCTCAGTCCGACTTTTCGGTCTGCAGCAGCTGGATATGAGCCTGTCTCTGCACCAAGATCGCTGCTAACAGCTGGAGGAAAGCCCTTCCCCCTTCCTCTCCTCTTGCCAGCGGAACAGTTTTAAGTTTGTCAAATGTGGGTGAGAGAGGAAAAAAAAATTCACTGTTTCTAGGCTGACATACAGATGACTAAACTGGGAGTCTTTTTTATTTCTAGCAGAAAAACATAATGACCGATAAATAGCATCTCGAAATTAGAAAGAGTGTTGCTCCAAGTGCCTCCTCCAGTGTGGAGCTTTGCAGATACACCAGGCTCTGAAGCAGCAGATTAGAAATATGGTGAAAAAGTAGGTTTTTGCAGAAAAAGTTAGATGGAGAATGAGCTGAGCATTACTGATTTCAAACAAATATATGATATAGCAGTGTTTCTGCAGGCTGAAAGAAATGTAAACTGCTGATCCCTTCAGCTGAGGCTTAGTGATGGCAAATACCCCATCATGGAATGCAGAGGGGAGAATAAAAAATAGTTGTTGTTCTTTAACTCATCACTTGTGATCACATTAACACCATAAATTCTGATGCCTGCTAGACACATTTAGATGCATGAGTGAGTGATTAGCAAAAAAAGAAAAACGCACTCAATAATTTTTCTCTTTTTGTTTCAGTGACTCATCTATATGCTTAACATGATGTTCTGGGTGAACATTCACTTTTCTCTTTAATTAATTTATAATAAGATTCTTGTTTTCAAGTTCCAAAGCAACTTGTAAATGGATTTGAGCTCTTATGAAGCCATTAGAAAGCATGTGATATTCAAAATTCAAATTGGTAAATTAAGCATCAAGGTCACAGCAGAGCATATACCTTTTGTAAATGATGACATGCATTAAAATTACAGTTACTATGAGAATATTAGTAATTATACAGACACATGTTCTTCTGTGAATATTCTATAAAATCCACTCAGAAGTTCAGTTTTGGCATGTATGTGTTCCTTGTTACAACAGCCATAAGTTCACATGCTCTGAAGTCGGAAAGACACCCTGACATCTAGCCTATCCCTTTGTACAACATTGCACATCATCTCTTTACCACTAATATTTCACTGAAGTTTCCTGTGTGACTGTAGCATAGCTTTTAGAAGACGTACTACCTTAATGTCAAGACAAGAAGTAGAGCAAAAGAATTATAGGCACTACCTTGCCTTTGAGAGGCTTCACTTCAAATTTACAGTCTCTTCTTTGGTAGCACCAGGGCATCCTCTTGCTTGGCATGTTCAGGCTAGAAAGTGATGTGAGAGGCAGGCATGTTCTTTGGGAACAAACCTTGCAATGACACCTGTGATCTCAGTCAGGATTTAAAATGAGAACTCTACAGGACTAAAACCAACGTAGAAACCCACAAGCCAAGGATTCCTGCACTGTAAACACTGAAAACGTGAGTAATCCTCCCTAGTGAGTAAGGTTCCTGAGAGAGCGCAGGCAAGAGACACAGGGCTGAGCAGAGGGCTTTGCAGAGTGTACTTTTAGGACTTTGGTACATTTTGAACTATTTTCTTTATTATCTTCAAGATGTTTCTTTCCTTTTTCTTGTAGCACAAAATATTTCATATGTTTCCTCAAGAGAGCTTTTTCCCTTGTTGTTACTTCAGCTTACAAATATGAAATGAATGTTGCCCAAATCCTTGTATGTGCTGAGTTACACGGAACTTCCAGAGAATCTTGGTATGTGTGGGAGGAGATAATTCCATTGTTTGGAGCAGAAAGTATTTTGGTAGCTTTAAAGAGTCAGAGTTGATTCTTTGGCATCATTTAAAGCTAGTGTCAGCTGCAGGTCAAGACACATATAAGGTTTTCTTAAATTATACTGATTTTACACTGCTATTTTATGCTTTGTGCTCTTACCACAAACTTAGAATAGCTTGTAGGCATCTCTAGCATTGGGATACCTATGCTTTCCTTCTCCTGGGATGTTTCGTTACCTCATTTGATTTAGGCCTGCAGTTGAGTTGTTATGCACTGTTAACTCCTCTCACTCACACATTTATTCACGCTTTAGGTACATTCATCTCTGGACATTGTAGATATGTTATCTGCTTTTCATAGACCAACATACCCCCTCCCCAATCTAAAACCAACACGTGAGCAAAAATATCAAAAAGGCTTTGGCCATTTTTTTTTGCAGGATGATATCTCTCTTGGCAAGAAAACAACGTGCATGGAGGTATTTCTTTCACTGTAGCTCTCTGAATGAATCCCTTCTGTGGCGTGATCTCTGTTCCTAGTTTGCCTTGATTTTCCTGTGGAAGACTGCATATGCTCTCTCACTTTTGGCATGTAAACACATTTTTGCCAAAATAACTTCTCAACAATTTGATATTTAACTGAAATGTAATTCTTAATATATCTAAGCCATATCACATAAGAATCTGTGCCATAACATACCTTAACATCAGTATCATGTCTCTGCAATTGCTCTTTAAATCTTGGATGGGGATACTGGATACTGTATTTGTTGACGTCCATTTCATCACTGTCTATTCACTCTTAGTTCTGGAATAAGCTAATTAAGATCCCAAGTTTGCTCCCTTTCATGTGATAATAGGAAAAGTCAGAGTTTGAACACTAGGAGACACGTCCCTCTCGTGTCAGCTTTGCTGTTATGGGAATCAAGTAACTGCAGAGCTCTACCGTGGAGCTACAGGAAACTCTCTTCTATATGTTGGACCAAAAATATTTGGCATAGTCCAGGCCCTGAAACAAACTGGATATTCAGCAAAAGACGAAAATTGTCAAGGTGGAGCCAGGAGTAGAGAGAAAAGATTGCAGATTTTGCATCTTTGTTGGATACTTTGAAGCAGGTAATGAAGACTGATGCTTTGCAGAAATGGGAATCACTGGTTTGGTTGTATGAAAAAATGCCAGATCCAGGAAATGTACGTCACTTTGTTGCGGCAAGAGTCTTTGTTGTTCAACCAAAATGTGCATAATAGACAATTTAGTGTTACTGCTTTTAGTTTGAACTGGCTGGATGTCATTTCTGACAGCCTTCAGCTTGATCAGTAAGCAAGGACAAAACATCAAAAAGGTTTTCCAAATAAATACTCTGGTTTTTTTATGTGACTTGGAGCAATACATTGTAGAAGTCCTCATCTACTCAGCTTGTGCTGAATTACTGTGAATAAACTTCTAAGCAGAGCGTTCATACTCCCAATCCCATAGAACAGTAAGCATGTAATAAATACAATAGACCAAGCAAAGGGCTGAAAATGATGGCAATTTTGAATGCTGCCTAAAGTTTTATTTGTGCACCTGCACTTTGGAAAATATTGAGAAATATTTTTTTATTTTTAGGTGAATACCAAAGAAAAGCTCTGTATTCTTACTTCTTTCCTCTGTCTTATTTAGCCTGTGTTGTTTTGCACACAAAACTCAGCAATTTTTTTGGGGTAACCATAACCTCATACCTACACAGCAGACAAACACTGACCTTTATTTTTTTCTGAAAATGGTGTCTAAAATCCTAGTTCCTTATGTTTCTATTGTATATTTCACAGGTTTAAAATTATATATATTCAATGATGAGTGGTTTTCACCCACCTTTCCCACTGGGAAGGTAACCTTGGAGACTGTATGTCTGTGTTGACAATATTAAAACATATTTCCTTCCTGGGGAAATTTGTCTGTAGGCAGATTGTTACTGAGATGTCCATCCTAATGCTCTCCCTATCTCATTTGTGTATCAGTCTGGAAGCGTGCAAATTGTTACCTACGGTATTACTTTGACAGTCTAAGATGAGGCTAGTCCTGTCTTGAATTTATTTCAAGACCCACTGTAAGTTTTTTGGCAGTTAGAAGCATGTTTGTATTCAGATGAGTTAATGGTTAGTAGTAGCACGGGGTTTTCTCAAAGTGACCAGATTCCTCAGCACATTAGATAAAAGAACAGGCCATCAGGGAAACCAGTGGATTACTGCAGGCAAGCAAGTTATTTGCTTCAGATTACCTGAGAACAAATGAGTTATCTGATGGGAAGGTACTGCCTGGAAGCACTGATTTCATCCAGCAATAGTCCTCAGCTGAATCAAGGACACCTCTACTGGAAATCTGTCTGCTGCCATGGTAAAACCCAACTTCATGCCTAGGAGTGAAGATCAGCACCAAAGAGTCTACTTTCACCCCTCCGACTGTTCCCTGGGACACTGTTCTCAGCAGTGTCACTTCACAGATCTTCAGAGGAGATGCAGATTTACCTCAGCCTTCGTCAGGTTTATATTTACATTTACAAAGGACTTTTTTTTTTATATCATTTTTGCCTGAACTCCTTTTTGTTTAAATATTCCTTGATTTTATACGCCACAGCAAAGAAGCATTTAAATTTAAATAGTTTTAGAAAGTGGGCTGGTTTTCTATCCATCTGCTTCTCCCCACAGGGCCCACTAAGCTGCCTTCCTGCCTCAGGGAGTCTGGTGTAAGACCTCTGGAAGGATCAGCTTCCCACAGCCAGGTTTCCTATGGAAACTAGATTTCCCTGAGGAAATAGGGAGAGAGAGCACTGATGAAGTAGAGAAATCCTGGTTTTGCCTGCCGGAGCGACTCAGAAGAGTGACAATGCTGCTGGTGAGGCACTTTGTCAGCCTGGAGCTGCTGAGGGCTGTGCCCACACGCATCCTGCAGAGAACTGCCCTGGTCTCCGCACAGCGTCCTGCGCTGGGGAAGGGCATTGCTGGCGTGCGTGGATCTTGTAACATCGCAGCAGCCCACTTCTGGATAGATCTTGTGCACTTGCAGAGACAGAGCAGAGCTTTGGCACTCATCCAACCCAGAAGTGACAGAGCAGTTTCCCCACAGAAGGTGTTCTTTCTGCCCTGCCACCTCATTTTGACTCTTGATTAGGCATGCTCATGGGTGATGGATATCTTGTCTTCTGGTTTTGGATGCTGGTGTTTCAAGGCATTGTGAGACCAATAAGGCTTTGCATCTGTTTCATTAGTCTGTTCTGTAATTTCCCTTGGGTAGTAAAGTCAGATTTCCATCAGAGATTTCCCTTGCAGCCTTACTATTCGAAGTTGGTCAGGGCTCAAGACTTTTAGAGCTGCAAATGGGAACCTGGAGAAATAATGAAAAAGTTGCTTCAATATTTCCCTGTTCCCATTAGGATTAAAAATAGCAATGTCTAGTCATTATGTGCCCTCCATGGGCTACTTCTATTGCATCTGTCACTGTCTATATAATTTGTTCTCTAAATACAAGAAATTAATAAGTTTTGTAGGACACATCACATTTTATTCAACCAAAAAGGCCTTTTGTGTCCAGCTAGTAGAAGTATTTATTGTCAGGGTTATGTATTCTTTAGAAGTACCTGGTTTTGAAGTATGGAAGATTTATCAGACTGAACAGCAATGTCCTAGGCTGAAAGCTACAAGAACCGTTTGCTGCTCTCTGCTTATGCCTGTAGTGTTGCAGCTGGCACCGACGGTTAACAGCAGCCAGGAGGTAAGAAAACACATATGGAAAAATGAAAGCTTCATTTTCTTCAGTAATAAAGCATCTTTCTAAATAGTTCATTAAACTAAAAATATCCTAAATAGTCAAGGTTTTGGGTCCTTCAGATATGTGAGAGATCCTTAGCGACAGGCTGATTGTTGCTGTTGATGACAGAATAAAGCAGACATGGGGCTGCCAGAATGGCAAAGACTGAAATAACACGCGCACACAGCTGCATTGGAATTGCTGTCTTTCTAAATGCTGTTCCCCTGTACAAACTCATACATCGAATAGGTTGAATTATTTAACTCTGTATCTGTTGCAGGTGAATCTCATAAAACCTAATGGCTAGGGCAGTTCAGATAGCTACATAAACATTCATGAAGTGCTATGGCTAATGACCAATTTCTGGTATCCACCGCTCAGCCTCCCCTTTTCTGTGGCGTTACTTCCTTCACCAAAACAAGATAACATCTAGACGTACATTGAAGTGACAACCACATGAACCACAGGAGCAGAAATATAGCTACTTTCAAAGGTAGCAGGCTTAATATATATGACCCTTTAAAAGACTGTGATCCTCATCAACAAAAATAAAACCAGTGCTTTATGAAAGAATGGTTTTGTTCCTAAAGTAAAGCATACAGAAATCCAGACAACTACCAGTTTCATGAGTTCTTAACTTAGCAAAACTATCAAGGCAGACAGAAGTCAGTTTCTGTTTTGTTAGGCTAATTCTGAACAACCAAAAAACCACCCTAAAGCCCTAAACAAACAAAAGATAAACTTTTGACATAATGTTGAAAAAAACCTAATGTCTCCAAGAATATTAAAAAAGAGGGCCATGCAAAGCAGAATTTTATTCCTAAAACAATATTTATAAAAAAAGGTTTTCAAAGAAACAAACAAAAGTTAGACATTACAGTATAGCGTTGGCTTGGTAGCTGAATAACTCCTGCTTTGCCTCTATCAAATGGACAGTCCCTCTATGGTTTGCTATGCAGGCTATGTAACACAGTGACATGTCCCTAGATTCAGAAGAGTAACACCTGGCAAAGCTACCCATCTTTCAAACAAGGAGCACAAATGAAGCTGAATAGATAAATGGACTTTATCTCATGTCCATGAAATGCTGTTTACCAGATAGGAAACTCGACAGTAGTTTTGGCTGATGCATATCTGTCAGCTGTGAGCCCTACAGATGAACTGTCTGTTAATTACTTATAAACTTCTATATAACTATCAGATGATTGTAGACTTAAATCATCAACATCGAGCAGGACAAGATTCAAACAAATGGCTTTCATGTGAAAGGTTGCAGAATTCATGTAACCTAAAAGAATGGTTGTCTTACAGGATGCTGGTTCTGTTTGTTTGCCTTTTTCCCTTTTTATTGATGGGCAGAATTCCTGGAAGGATTGTGCTTTTTAAGCATTTTAGAAGAGCTGGTGTTTTCTAGCACTAACGAACTGTTTCCTTTTCCAGATTGCAGGGGTTCTGACACTAACTTATCTTTCTTGTTTCAGTTTAAGAAATAGCCTTACATTATTAGCTTGTATGAATGAAAATGAAAAAAAAATAGGAACTGATTTTCTTTCTTTTACTGATCATTTCCCTGACTGTTAAGGATGCAATACTCTCCTTTGAAAGTTAAGGAAATATGGTTTCCTTTTATAGAAATCCATATGTTAATTAAGGAACTGCTTTAGAAAGAAGTTCTTTCTCTACTGTAAAGTTCCAAAGCAATTTTTGTATCAGAGGTATCACTTTTGGAAATTAATTCTAGTTACATGCCTAGGAAACTATTCAAGATATAACAGTCCTCTAGCCAACAAAATGGACAATATCCATTTAAATATACAAACAAAATATGTTCCTAGTGAGAGAAGAACTTGTTTGCTAACTTTTATTCTGGAATACATCTTTCCACACTGTTATAACTCTCCTGTTCAAAACCAGAGTATAATGCTAATATCAAGACAAGCTGTAGTGATCCAGACACACTCACAATGCTCAGAGTGGGCTAAACAAAGAATTATTGACGTTCACCCTCTAAGCGCTCTAAAAATAAACCAAGTTTTCTGAAGTTACTCATAAACAGCTTCCACTAGGGCTTCAGTTAACATGAACTCACTAATATTTTAAGTTCCAAATATGTGAAAATGAGTCCAAAATTGACTATGAATGATGAATTTTATGACTTAGATATGACTGAACTCGAAAGAAAGCATATGTTACTGCTTAGTCTTGTTATTATTACTTCCATCAGTAGCAAGCACATCCAAATTTGGATATACAGAATAATTTTGTTTCAAAGAAAGAAGAACGGAAGATAAAAGGATGCTCACTGAAAACTGGTCCCCTAAACCCAGAATCCTAACTGGTAAAATCCTGTTTGTACAGGGTATGGTGTACTGGGATTCATCTGAGATGAACAGTGTAAATCTGACTAGAAATAATTGTGGATGATGTACTATGCTATTTAAAACATGTTATTGCCTAGATCTGTGGGAATATGACGAGATAAATTATGCTTTCAATGATGTGAGACTAGAACAGCATTGCTCCAACACTGCACAATGTGGCCAGAAGCACGGATGTGCGTGTGCAAGAACAGCATCGAGGCTCACTAGCTTCATGGACTTTGCCAATGCTGAGCTGTTTCGTAAAGATTTTCTTTTACTGTGCTGTGACTGGCATTGTTCCACATGTGAGAGCTACAGATGGTGCTTTTGTAGAGACAAAGCCCAATGTCCTCAGGCAGATTTATTATCGAAACCTCTATGCATGAACAAGGAAAAGCTAAAGTTCAGACACCCTTTTCCATACTGTACCATTTTGTTTCTTGCATCACACCCATCTCCCCAGCACAGCTATCAGCTACCTGTGTGGCTTGTCTACACCAGTGCTGCTGGGCGTAACACTGGTTGCTCATGGAAAGGGAATTGCCAGTTCAGGTAGTGGTACCAGAGTGGCAGCAATGGGGAGTAAATACGTGACTGTTGCATGTGGCAATGAAGATAGCTCCAGTGAAGAGGCAGATGAAATCTTTTGACAACAAACTGTTTGTATGTCCTTCTTCAACACATTTCTGGTACACTTCTCTACTTGTCTTGTTTACAGAATATACACTATTACAGCGTTAATTTTTTTTAAAACAAACAAACAAAACCCAACCAAACAAAAAATCCCAAAATAAACCCCCCCAAAAATTTAGACTCTGTGAATAAGAAGAGTACAAAAAGCTGCCACGAACCCCGAGGCATTAAGATTTCGGAATAAAAATTATTGAGTTTTGAGGGCCTAAACTCTGGGGCCCACTCTCTGTCATTACGATGATAGTGGATTTAGTCCCGATCGAGAGTGACAAAACTCAGTATCTACTCTATGGGAAGAAGTAGTATGGAAGATAAACTACTGAGCAATACTGTTGATCTATTTAAGTGCAGTATTTCAGAATCTAGATTCAATAAGTTCTTTTTAAAAAACCTGTGCCTATAAAGTGCAGGATGGAACACACTGAAGGTTTAGCATGTAAACCTCTTCCTGTCCCCTGCTTCACAATCATTTCTAGCAAAATCATCAGTTTGGATTGTGTCTATACGTTTGTAGAAGGGGAAAGAGCAAGAAGAATAAAACCAATAGTAAACCTCAGCTTGTTTTTCTAGACTATAGTACTTTTGCTGTTTTAGTTCATGTATAATTTATTGCTTTTTTTTGCATTGTAAAGCAAAAAGGTAAAATGCGTGTTCTTGCAAATGGGACACTTTCTTCTGTCTCCTTCTTTTCTCCTCTATCTCCCATCCTCTTTCCAGTCACCATTGGGATCCCAAATCTGAAAGGAATTTGGGGGAGATAAAAAAAATGTTTTGTTACCCCAGGGAATTTTCTTTGCTGAATATCAAAAGCCCGCAGCAAGCAATGACTGTGGGAGAGCTTTGGAAGAACAAGTCAGAGGAATCCTTTAAAATGTTTAAAGCACTGCTATCATATGCTCTTACAGCATAAAAAACCCACCAAAACAAAATGGTACTGAGACGATTGTCTAGAAATGGTACTGGCAAACAAGAGTTGTAAAAACCAAAACCTCTAGAGTTCAAAGCCAGAGGGACAACCAAGAGCAAGTAACTTGGCTCGTTTTATAGAGCAACTCTCAAAGAGTTTCTCCATCAGATCAGCTCTTCAGTTTGTGCTACTGAGTAGTTTCTCTTCTGGCCATTAAGGTGAATGGGAGGTTGATTTTAGCAGGATCACAGTCATCCAGGCTGAGTACTTTTAAATGTCCTTCTTCCTCACCAGTTCTGAACAGCTCTGAGTACTATGTTAACAAACCACTTTCAGCTTCCTCTAATCCTAAAGGGAATTTCATATGTCAGTAAAAGCTCAGTGTATTTATTAGGGCTGTTCAATTTGCATTTGAGGAAAGAATTTCACAGCTATATTTCTAAAATTCTTAAGCTGACTAAACAATGGCAGCCATTGTTGACATCAGGAAGCACTGGCAGCAGACATTTAGCAAGCAAAGCTATATATTATGTATGCTATGTAAACCTTTACTCTGACGCTAAACGGCACTTTAAAATGCCATCAGTGTTATACCATGTATTTCTCACAGAAGCTCTATTGTATGCACAAAAGCCTTCAACAGCTTGCACTCCCATTCCTGGAATGGTCCTGGACAAGACAATCTTTTAGAAGTACATTTTATCAGTGACCAAATCTGGAGAGCTTAATAACAATAATTCAAGAGAGGCAAGAGTTAATGCAGATGGAATGGCACATTTCCTGAAAGGCTTCTGCCTTCTGCTATGGGCTATTTCACTCAGACCTCCCACAGAGGCAGCTCTCTAAGACTGTGGGTTTCTTTTCTTCTTAATTTAGAACCCACAGAACACTGAGAAGTCAGATAAAGTATCCTCTCCCATTTTTCTCTCCATCCTAGCATTATGAACCCATTCTGAGTTTGGTCTCTTCTTGCAAACTCTTTTACAAAAGCTTGCAGTTTTCAATGGGATTTAGACACTTGATGCTTTTACCAGAAGCAGCTGGTGCTGTCAAAAGAGCAATTAAGAGCTTCCTCCTGCAGTCTTTTCTCCAAGCAGTGAAAACCAGGATGGTTGCTGAAAACCTTAGGCCAGGGGAACTACCTGCCAGAAAAACTTAGGTAGCAGTGGGGGGAAAAATATATATATTCTGGTGGGAATTGGAATCAAAACTCAGACATAGGGTTGAATCATAAATTCTTTATTCATCCCTTGAATATGAAGAGACAACTTAGATGAGCTTCCAGATAGATAACTGGGACTGCATGTTTTCCCTTCTCTAAAACATTCTTCAGTGCTCAGTAGAGNACTACCATGTTTTGTTTTTTTTTTCTGCAATCACTAAGATAAGCTAAATCTTCTAGGTTTGTGTCATCTGTCTTCCAACCTGTTTCTACCCTGCAGGTCTTCTACTCTGTCTCCTCTTTTCAAAGTGAAACTTGATTTGCTGTGAAGCAAACAATGGAGCAATAAATGAAGCTGCAAAAAACTATCTTGACCAGGAACAAGTTACAGCACACGATCTGGTCTGCTTGAATTTGGACTTGAAGTCTGTCTGCAAGAATACAAAAGTGAAGGCTAAAAGTAGGACTGTGTTGCTTAACTGACCTTTACTTTGGCTACCAGGCATAAAAATCCACTAAAGAAGGAAAATTGATACGGGTTGATTCAATAATTTTCCTGTCCCCATTTTTTCATTCTCCAAAACAGCAACTGCTGTGAAACAAAACATTCACCCCTCACTATCTAAAAGAAGAAGAAGAATATGACAAATCTAAGGGAACTTTAATTTCACTGTGGTTATTACCTTACACATTCTTTGTTTCCATGTCGTGCAGTGTGCTGGGACAGTTTGAGTATAGCCAGCATGGAAAGAAAACGAAAGGTCAGATTTCCCAGTGTGCTAGAAGAAATATAGTATTCAACAGAAGCACTCCGAAAAGCTGTGACTGCCATCCTGATCTCTGTGGAAACTTGAAATAATATTTAAAATTGACTGGTGTCACTATATCCCTACCGTAAAGCATGCAGGGTTTGTAAGTTGATCTGTTGTGAATTTAGGAGATTAGAGCAGGAGAGAAGAGATGACACATGGCAGAGATATTAAAACCCAACAAATTCAGTGTTGTCGGCAAAACTGCAAACACAGAGTAGATGAGAATGAACAACACTGAGGATACTTCAAAAGGATTGATAGATAAATGATGGACGCTTTGGAGTACCTAGAGAACTTGTAAAAACAGCTTAAAAGGTAGGCTGGGAAGAGGGAGGAATGCATATTGAATCATCGGGGAATTATACAACCTCCTGGCAAGAACCTCTTTAGAAAGCTTGGTTGGAAAATATCACAGAATTCAAACAGAAGTAAAATAAACCCTTTCAAACTAAGGTTTAATTTAACAGCAACAGCAATATCTAGGACACTTGAATGATCACAGAGGTAGTGGGCTGCTTCAACCAAAGCACACAAAAAATAACAGAATTCTATGATATCCATAAAAAAATACTAAAAGTACTCCAGTTTTAATAAATGGGAAAGTTCCTTTCAAGTGATATTACCAGATCTGTGGTTGGGTGAGAGTTCTGGTTCTATACTTGTCAAAATCTGTGTCATTAGGCTTATGGTCCTATTTTTTATGGGGAAATGAAATTATAATGAGATAGTGAAAACAGTAGAAAGAAGAACANAAAAAAAAAAAAATAAAAAAAAAAAAAAAAAAAAAAAAAAAAAAAAAAAAAAAAAAAAAAAAGAAAAAAAAAAAAAAAAAAAAAAAGGAAAAACAAAAAAATAAAAAAAAGGAAAAAGAAATAGAAAGAGAAAAAAAAAAAAGAAAAACAAGCACCATGCTGGAGAGGTAAGAGTTAATAAGCCAAGGGCAAGGCATAGGAGAAGTCAGAGTCTGGGCATGGAGGTGATTGTTTCATTTTGTCTCCAAAAAAAAAAATAAACTTCCTAATACTTCTCACCCTACCCAAAAGCAATAAAGTCTCAATGGAGTTTCTCCACTAAAAAAAAAAAAAAAAAGGGGGTTTTAGAAAACTGTTTTCAGCAAATCGCTACACTGTGTGTTGTCTGAAAACCTTCAGGAATGCTGTAATACAGGAATGCTATAATATTAATTGGCTAACCACTGAGTACCCTCAGTTACACAAACACAGTGCCCATGGAGGTACGTGAAAACTGGAGATTCATAAATATGGGGAAGTGTAAGAAACTGAAACTGAACTCAAAACGAGGTCATTATGTCCTTCATCTGCATGTAGAAATTAGCTGCAAGACTCTGTTCTGGTTGTATTAAAATTGAATTAGCCATCAGCAAAATAATCAGAGGGACACTATATATTGCTAGAAAGTATTTCCACTGCTTTAAAAGAGGAAAGTGATAAGTCCTTCTAAATCAATGAGACTGACAAATGTCAGTAACACACATTCCTCTGAGAACAGGCGACCTCTCAGAAATAGGACATATCTGAGAAACCATCCAGTACACGCACTCTGCTTTGCTGTCTGCCAGGCACGTACAGGGTTTACTGAGCAGAAATGATAACCTTTTGATACTCTTCACTTCTATAAATAAATTTGGCAGGACATACCTTCTAGGTATTTTATAGTGCATTTGCCAAAGCACTCTACTATTAAAATTTAGTAAATCGCTTGTATTTAAACTGTGACAAAAAGACTCATAATTATGTTCAGACAAAGTTCCTCCCATATGAGGAGCTGGGGTGCTTAAACACCTGACAACCTGCCTGTGATTCAGCTTATACTGGCAATAGGAGACATCTTATCTTGGGAGCTATAGCCTCAGTGACAATGGGACTGTCAACGTGGCAATAGCTGGCAGAAAGGTCCACCGGGTGTTAGGTTCCTTCCTAGGCTGTTGCAATGGAGAGATGAACCAAGGGCACAGGCAGTCATCTGAGCCAGCGAGTAACACTAGGTGGCATGNNNNAAGGGCACCATGTTCCCTTCTGTGTCTAGCCTTCAGATGGCAGCTCTGGTTACTCACCCACCGTATATCCAGCTGCTGCCATGGGCAAGAACTCTGTCTGGGCATAGTAAGTATGTGCACTAGTGTTGCTTGGAGAAGGAACAGAACATTTCCCACAGGGTATTGCTCTGGGTCACCCTTGGCAGAAAACAGGGCTCCTCCCCCAACACCCCTGCCCCTACAGACAGTCATAATTTCTTACTGTTAAGGAGGAACTCAGCCTCTGATGAGGTTTTGGTTGGGGCTATAAAATGTAAATGAGTCATGCTTCTCTGGGTTCTAGACCTTTCATTCTGTTTTGCCTTTTTAAAGAAAAAATGTCCTTCTCCAATTAAAAATAAAGATGTTAACACCTTTCTGATAAGAGTAGGATTTTGTTCCTACAGTGCACATACATACTTTGCTAACAGGTTCAATTGCAAGTCAGGGAATTTGTCAGGCCCATACAGGTAGAGGACTTCACAAGTTCTCTCATGTTTAACTGTCTAAAAATCATTTATGCAATCTTGTTTGCTGCCACAGCTGCTAGGGAAGTGTGGTGACTTTTGGAGAATCACTGTATAAATGGCATAAATCATTCTTTCTGGTGTCTATCTTTCTCCATTGAGTAAAGAATAAAGCTTTACACTTGACCCTGAACTTTGAGATGGCCTGGCATGTTAGCTGCCAGAAAAATAAGGCAGTGAAACTATAATCATTTGCAGTTGCTGACTAAATAATATATATCACGTTTACATTGGAATGATACATCTATGACTTAGAATGTGATATTAGCCAAGTTCTTTCTGAACACATGAATAGAACTTATTCCCGCTACTGAGTTTTAAAAAAGAATTAGCTTATAATAATGCTATTATCTTTTACATTGCCAACAGAAATGTCTCCTGTGCTGCCTTCAGTGGTTTAACTGTTGGTGGTGAACATTCTCTACTTCTAGAACCCCCCCTAAAATCTCAGACCTAGTTCACATCATCAGACTCATTTGCATGGGAGTTGGGGAGTCACTGGATTCAAGCTAGAGGTCAAAAATATATACAAAGAAAGAAAGTACTCTACTAAACCATGGCCACCTGGTTCATCATATATTTCTTGATGATTTGTCTCCACAAATCACAGTTACTATCAATGTGATACAAAAAATCCTTTCTTAGAAGATGTCAAGAATTTTTGTTATGAGCTGAAAAATATTTCAGCCATTCTGAAAGAATTCCCCATGTTCTTTGAGTTCATAGTGGCATGAATGAAAAGGAACAAGCACCAGAGTGGTGTTTTTAGCAATGTCTAACTGTAGGATTAGGCATTGTCTGCAATCGTTATAGCAAGATTTTTTTGATCAGTTGGAGTTTGGAGCCCAAACCTGCAGCACAAAGCCCTATGAACATCTAGGCAGTGATCTACCCTTTTAGACAGAAAAACATACTTGTGAGCATAGACCTAAACTGCACATAGATTAGCCAGGGGATATGCTATTTAGTTCTTGGTCACCAGGGATTCATACATGAAGCTTGGATTCAAAGTAATTTTCTAATTCTTCTGATTTAGAGAAGAGATTTGAGCCTAGGACTCCTAAACCCTGTAGCAGTGGGAGGGATCTCAGGTTGTCTTATTTGCCTTCACCACCCATTTGCTTGCTACTGCAAGATTTTAGTCTCAGGGTTCCTGTAAAACAGTGTCTGAGCTGCTAGACTCTGCTGTTTCTCTCTAGATGAATATTTCAGGCATATTTATTTAAATTTTTCTCTGATTTCTCTGATTGTTCTTCCTCTACTGTCAGTGTCACTATTTATCTGTATCTCTCTATCTATCATCTCTATCTCTGTCATCATCTCTATCTATAGTTTCTACAGCTCTACCTCTGTCTTATCTATGTATCTGTGTCATTCGTCTCTGGATCTGTATGTATCCAATAGATCATTACTGGTAGTCTGTAGTCACCTGCTGGTCTGCAATGACTTGCGAGGTCCCCGCAGTGCTGATTTGACACCTCTCTAAGTAGCACTGCCGTTACTCAGTAGGAACGTTGTACAGTACAAGAACCGATAGACTGGCTGAACCAAACTATTACAAGAGAGTTTTAAATAGAGTGCAGTCAGTGGGTGCCTGTGGCCTCATTTATTTTTGAAAGACTGTATTGATGTGTCTCCTCCACAGAATTCAAACAGAAATCTGGGAGAAGATCCCTTGAAAGACAAACCGGAGAATGAGGGAGACCCTCTTTACCCCCTGCATTAACATTTCAACCTTGCCTCAAGTGCTTAGTACTGAGTTTGAGAACAAGGGAAACGATGTCCTGAGGCTTCAAGGCACTACTTTGCCTTTGTTCAGAGGTAGGCCAACCTGTCTGTATAGATTACTGGGCTTTAGCAGGAAAGGCTCCCTCATGTCCTGAGAAGGTAATAACTTCTTTTCACATCATCACTATCTCGGCTCTGCAGTCATATTACTAATTGACCTTTGGTGTCTCTGATAACCAGAGACCATGATTAAAAAGCCATCTGAACTTAACTTTAAGTGTCTACCTATTCATCAGGCCTAACTGTTGGCTAATCAGTCCTCAAATCTGACGTGTAATGACCAACAAACTAGATAGTGGATTATGAGAACAAGGTTAGTAATATACAGCTTGTGTTTTATAGCCATAGTTGTGTGTGTATTTCAGTTCTGTGCAGTATTTCATAAAACAACAGTTAGGAAAAAAATCTCAGTGATTTACAGCATTTAGAAAAGTGAAACTAACATGAAGCTGAAAATTGATAAAGTTTCCAGTCCAACTCTACATAATGTCTTGGGCAAATCAAGCATGAGAAGTTTCAGAATCTGAATGCTAGTTTGTAGTTTTCCGGTGGGAGTTTTCACCCTGAGGCAGACATTAAATGAGCTAACATATAAGTGCCTAGGCAGTTAGTTGCCTAAATGGGAACATTGCCTAAATGGGAACCAAATATGGGAACTTCAACTGCTCATGAGGACAGATGTATAAGTAGAACTTTCTGAAACTCGGGGAGGGAGGAGAACTCACTCATGAATGCCCCAACTGTAACGTGTGTGTCCCAGGTCACATGTAAGTGAAGTGCAAGAAACTTTCTGGATATACCTTGGTAGATTGACTCCTAGATATGTACGATGTGAATTTTTTGTTTCTATGAAAAGTTAAAAGGTTATAACCATTAGGATTCTCAGTTCAGCAAACCAGAGAACTAGATGGATCTCAGTTTGTTGGTAATCTATGCGAAATACTACACAGATACACTGCAGTCACACAGGGCGGGTCTTGGGGCAGCAACATGTGCACAGGAGGAGTGGTAGATGGGGCATCAGCACGGACTGGCTTCACATTTCTTAATTTACTTTGTGCTGACATCTCTGTGCTGCTAACACAATCAGTACACTGAGCCTAGAAAATCTTAACTAACCAACTGGACTCATTGCTCTACAGCTGTAACATCACTGTTCAACTCCCTGTTAGAGAACGATAGCTCTGTCTGATTGGGATTTACAAGTTTTGGACATGTCTTGAACTTGGGTGCTTAGTTTGGCAAATTTACACACTGAGAGAAGATGAGGTGAAAATATCAGTGGTTAGAGCAACCACCTGTAGTTTGGTGTTCCCAGACTGAGCACTTTCTTTAACAGAGTACAACACAAGGGAAATTAGAAAGCTGTTTGTCTGTGGATTAATTTAAGAATGAAATCTCACGTAATATTATTTGTTATTAAAAATGTGGTTTTCTTTATTTTTCAGACTTGAGTTCTTTAAAAAACTCAAGTGACTAGAAGTTGCAGAGATGCTGGAGATTTCTAAAGTTTGGCACCTACAGGTCTGTCTTCTGATTTATGAAATGTAAATGTGGCTTCAGCTTTTTGCTCACGTTGCATAAATCAGCAAGTTTTAGCTTGTCCATTAACAATGAAGAGGCACCAGACCATAGATTTGATAAAACACATACATTTTTAAAAAAATTACTCTCAAGATATTTCAAGCCATTTAAAAGCTGAGTAAAATAACAGACACTAAACCAGTGGTTTATATCCCTTTTTAAACTGACTTTGGTTAAATGTACTTCATATTTAGGATTATCTGGGTTATTACACTGTGCTGAGCTCAGAATCTAGGACTGGATCGAAATATCAAATATTCGTTGAAAAGACAGCACATTTCTCAGTAGGAAGTGATAACCTAGATGAGTAACAGACATCTTGGTGATTATCAATCCAGCTGAGATGTAACTTCAGTATGCTGACATTTCTTGGTGTTCATACAAGAGCAAGTGAGTCAGTATCAGGGGGCTAGAAGAATGAAACTTATTTTTAGTTCTCCATCCATTTCATTTTTCACTTTACACCCAGGTAGACAGTAAAGCAAAAGGATAGGAGAATTTATACTCAATACAATGCAAGAATTCATTTTCCATATGGAAAAATTGTGATCTCTTCCCTCTTAATAGGCATAGTATTTCTTCATGAAGTTATTCTGTGGCAGCCTATAGTCTTTTAATTGACAGAAATGGGTCCACATGAGCAAAGTTCATCATCTCCTTGTATCTTTGCTGGCTAAGACACTACTGCCGTGCTCTAACAAATTACCACTATTTCCAGTCTTATAGTCCAGAATCTCAACTAGTTTTGAATAAATTTAGTCATCAGCTTCTTAAAGTCAACAGAAGTCAAAACCCCATTTTCTTATGAGACTTTCAGTGGCAAATATGAAGAACTCATTTTTTAATTTATTTTTCACAACTTCATGGTGGCTGTATCCACATACTGAAAAAGAGTACTCTTTCAAGTGAAGTGAAAACCAAAACTTTTTAAAATATGAGAGATCATCATAGTCCCTAATCAAATAGCTGTCCATTTGCAATTTTTTTTCATGAGTCCTTAATGTCAAGAACTGAACTGATGACATACATAAGTATGAAATGTCACGTTGAGTGACTACTTAGTATTTTATTTTGCACCTCTAAGGTGGATTTTTTTTAAAGAAAACATTTAACGAAACCCTCACATTGATCAATTGAAAGGTTTCTTGTTTCTGGGGTTACCTTCTTAAGCAACTAAACAACTGGTACACCGAGTGCTTTTTGCAACCAAGATGTGTATTACATGTACATGTGTGTGAGCCATTTGTTCTTTTTTTTTCTTTTTCTTTTTTCTTTTTTTTTTTTTAATGAATAGAAACTGTATTGGGAAGGTGGGAGGTCAAAAGTTCACATCTTCCTGAAGAATCACTATAAAAAATGAGTGCATATAGACTGGTGTGGTAAAACACTTCATGTATGGCAGAGCAGTATTAGAAGGTAACCTGGTGAAAGTCTTGCACAATTTTCAGAATGTTTCTGTCGTATTAAAAATAAACATGGAATATAGAGTGTGTTATTTTATATACCTAGTAGAAAATTGGTTCCTCCCTTCCCTACCTGTTAATCTTGTAGTTATACAAAAATCTTTGTGTCCCCTCTGGTGGTGATGATAGCTCTCAGGCTGTATAAAGACGCAGGAAATATAGCTCCCAGCATAATTTTAGGTGTTACTAATCAAATGCTGTAAAAGAAACATAGAGCCATGAGCATGAATTCTAACTCTTAAATATGCTTGCTGTTAGCCTCTAAATTAAGAAATCATCTGCAGACACTGCAATAGCAGTGAATATGTAGTAGCAAGAGTGTTCTAGAAATAAATTTATGCAAAATACAATATTTCTAACGTCTTAGTCTTATATATGTATGTATGTTAACAGTGAGGAACTTACACTGGTTAAGTATTTTATTGTTTGTACACTGTTGTGTATATTTCGACTCGACTCAAAGATCCTGGCTGAGCTGTCTTTGTGTACTATGAAGATATACAATAAGTTATAACAGAGTCTTTGCAAGGACGACTTTCACTCTGATCTTACAGAAGCTGGGAGAAACACAACACTGCCCCTTTACTGAACAGGTAGGAAGCTGAGGCACAGAAAGATTAAATGACTTTTCCTAGAATACATTACTAAAAAAGGTATGGTGAATTTTATTTTAGCCCTGAATATGTAAGAGCTTCTCAGTGTTTTTGTAATTAATTACCATGGTAATTTTTTCATTCATTATCTCTCAAGACATGATGGGATCTTGTTGCTGTTATCCTTTTAGATCACAAGAGTGCTAGCAACCTCCTGGGAAGTGGATCTCCAGCAACTGATTCTAATTCAAAGTGTGACTCTGCACACATTAAAATCAACAAGTTCTGCTATTGATTTCAGTTCATTTCACACCTATCCTGAACAAGGCTTTGGGCTGATGTATACAGAAGCTGTAGGAGGCTCGGCATTATGGCAAGGTCTTATGGTGTGACAGACTTTGGATCGCGGGTAGGTAGCACTTCTTTGTGTGCCTATACCACACCTCTGGTCACTCCTCTGGTCTGGTTATTCATCCTTATTTCACAATAAATTTATCCATCTTGAACTCTTGCACAGATGTGAGGGCTTCCTCACTCTTGGCAGCTGTGTGGTGCAATATGTGAAAATCTGCAGTGTAGAAAGGCACATCAGAACTGATCATTTTATGGTCAGAGAAGAGACTGGGTTAATAGAGTCCCTAGTGTTAGCTGTTGTACCCTAAAGTTAATTTTAATATTGGACAGCTGAATCTTGTCCTTAGAGTACCAGCTTCTTTCCATCAGCTGCAAAAGACAGACACAGTGTCTGGCTCAGATGTAGATGTATGAAATGTAAGTGAATGAGAGAGTTCCTACCTAAGACCTATGAAATCTACGAAAAGAAAGTCTCATTATAAGGACAATCTCTGTAGGCTTCTGCTCCAGAATGAATTGCATACACTGAGAAGAAATCATCAGTTGCTTGTTTCTATGGAATATATGATCCTTTCATTTGTGAAATTCTTTCTTCTGTGGAGTAACCACTCCCTGCGGAGTGAATGCGATGCCTACAATAGCTGCGTTCATGTACATTCCGTATACAAAGGACGAAATATGTTAGCCTGCTGTTAAAACATGTCATCTATGTGTTATTGATGGGTGCTTCATCATGCCATAAGAAGTCTGAAACAGCATCTTTCTTATGGCTTTAAATACTTCAGTCCTTGAATACATTCATAACACGGTGTCTTATATTCCTGTAGCACTTCTGACACTGTTCTAGCTGCCCTCTCTTTTCGCTTACAAAGGTACAAAGAAAAACCACGAGTCCCTGCATCAGGCCAGCCTGCACCTTCATGTGGCATATGCTAACAATGCGTGCAAGAGATGCAATGCTAACAGATTGTACAACACCAGAACATTAATTACTGACCGCTCACAAAAGAACAAACTGAAACACAAGAGCTGCACATTATGGAAAAGTCTGATTTTGAGGGTTCAAAGACTCCACTAATGAACTTTTCATGAAACAAAAAGAAAAGAAAATGTCAGCTTTGCTGCTTAAACGTCATTGTTAAAGGCCTATTTTACTACATTTTGCATCTCCAAAACAAATATAATAGCCTCTCAGGATAAATATTCTATATACTGTGGAGAATACTGAATGCTGAAGAAAAATGCTGTAAGGGCATGAGAAGGATTCAGATTGGCTGTTGTCCAGCTTCCCATTTGTAGCTTATTGCTGTAAAATTTCTATATACTTCCCCTGTGTATAATGAAAAACTGTGTAAAGTGATACTTCTGGCTTTGAATGAACTAACAGCACCAGGGAATTCTTACAATAAAATGGAAGAGGGGCAGCTTATACAATTCAATCACTTTTTCCTTGGAAAAATGGATACATAAAATACTGCTAGAAGTCTGCCTATAATATTTTCTTGGTATATTTAAACCTTGTTCCCAGACATTAGGCAACTTTGCCAAATGAGGATCTGGGTACTGGCAAGCCTGAACATGCTTTAGACATTACTGAAGCTTTTTAAAAGGTGGGGTATGCAAGAAGTCCTCTGCAGACCTGCATTTTAATCTAAGGATTTACTTAATACTAATAACAATACCTTGCTAACACTTAGGCCTTCAAACTCAAAATTAAACAGCAGTGTGAAAGTATTTATAAAGTCTACGCACAGAGGGCAGCTCTGGCATGCCAGGCCGGGTGTATACAGTTAGAAAACTGAGTAAAGATGGGATCACTGCAAAACAATTTAAAGGGCAAAATGCTTATTTCAAATATCTGATCAGTTGAACCACAAATTGAAAAGTATTTATTTTACTTTACAAGCAGCAGATATAATTTATTGAAAAGCATAGAAAAAAAAATCAGTACTGTTCAGATGAATAAGAGTCTTTTCTTTCCTTAGTTTTCTGCCATGATCTGATGAAGAATTTTTCTTTCTCATGGATCAATGCAAAGTACATAACCTGAAATACCTAACTACTTAAGCAGTGACTATGGTTATTATTATTAGTGATAAAGGTAGTGATTAGCTTAAGGTTTGTGACTATGCGTCTGTAGGAGACAATGAGGACACAACCTGGGCTGTGTCCTCAGCCCGTCCTCTGCTCCAGGAAATCAGGATTAGTGACATTCACTCTTCCTGCCCATGGCTGAGCACAGCTGAGCCATGGGGCCTGTGCATATGCAGGTGAAGAAGGTGGTTTAGTTTTTCTCTGCTACTTTTCCTCAGCTTGGTGTTTACATTTTTGTACCTCTAATGCAGTTTTTCCTGTTCACTCACCATTTTGGAATATTTATGAGTGAGGATGTTTTTTAAGGGCACTCAGTTTATGAGAATTTAGAGTTCTCAGAATTCTGGTTTGTTGTTTGTTTGTTGACCAAGTGATAGTAAATAAAAATGAGAATATTTGTTGGGAGAGGCAGAACTGTTAACTGGAAAAGACATCAAAAAACTTTTGCAAAATTGTCAGATTAGGCATACTGTGCTGTCTGAAACATCTTATTTTTCTGTGAAAAAGTCCAGAAGTTTGTTGTTGTTGGCATTTTCAAGATTACGTAATTTAGTATTGTGCATTTTTTTAAGATTTATGTGATTTTGCACATTTACATATATTGTGTGGAAGGGAATGGCATATCTAATTCTTAAGCTCAGTGTGGATCTTGTTTGTGTAGTCATTTATTTCTACATTGGAAGTTTCAAAGCAAGACACCCATAAATCCATGGGTCCTGATGGGATGCACCCGTGGGTGCTGAGGGAGATGGCGGAAGTCATTGCTAGACCACTCTCAATCATCTTTGGCAAGTCGTGGGAATCAGGGGAGGTGCCTGAGGACTGGAGGAAAGC